>BRDA01056885.1:0-17061 GCA_036984385.1 Crenuchus spilurus
TAGATGTTGGCACCTCCACATCATTGCATTCAGTTTTTATTCACAATTTGTTTAGTGTCCCAACTTTTTTGGAATCCGGTTTGTAGTTTAATTTGGACATTGTTTGCATATTAAGTAATTGGTAGTTTAATGTGAAGCATTGATAATGTATGTAGTAGTTTCCAATTTAAAGGAGGGTGTTGGTCTGTTGAGTAGTTTAGGGAGACTGTTAATGATATATTCAGTAGTTTGCAGTTAAATTTGTAGAGTGTTGACAGTAGACAGTGCAGAGTATGCAGTAATTTGGTACATTCCATGTATAGGATAAAACCCTCTAGAATTGGTGCTCACACTGGTGGCACATTAACAAAATTCAGCAAAAACACTTATATAACTCTGCGAGATTTTATCCTAGAAACAAAACAAAACATATCCTGGTGATATTTTTTGGTCATATATAAATGGCCTACTTTTCAGATATACAGTATAAAGCTTGAATCAAAATATAGTTTTAGATATTTGTGAGAGGAGCCTAAATAAGCAGAGACACATTTTTCAGAGCGAGTCAGACATCTGCACATTTTTTCATGCCAAATGACTGTTATTGATATAATAATGACATGGTAATTCCGGACATTTCATTGGTGCATTACCAGCTGTGGAATGTGAACCTGAACAAAGGCTAAGTTTACATTTTACCTCAAATCTGATTTTTTGCTCAGATCTTGACGGCTAATATTGACAAATGCAAGTGACCTGTATCTGTATATAATGTGAAAGAAACTGTTCACATTAGAAATGGCTCGCACGCGCACATTGATACATGTATATATGTTATCTTGGTCACCAACAACAAAATGTGTCACATTTGTGCAGGGTTGCCAGGTGAGCAAAAATACAGTCAAAAGGTCAAACTTCGGAGTTGGTGGTTTGCAGGGTTTTTGCACTAAATAAAATTTGAAATTGAATAAGAAAGTAAGACTTGAAGAAGATTTACATTTTAAAGCCCATTGAAATGTATGTGTCACTTTAGATTTTGGGTTAGTTTCCCTTTTGTGTAGTGTGACTTTCTGTTACAAAATCGGTAGGAGGTTTGTTATGGCAACCCTGAAGTTGTGAGCCGACTGATTTTCGTAAAACGGGTAAAACAGACCTGTTAGTAGCTGATATGTGATGGTGTTTTGCTCAGGAGGACAGTAAACAGGTGGTGGACTGTACATGATCAGGTGAAGAAAGTGAAATGCCAGCTGGCGGCTTTTCCTGCTTTTGCAGGAAGGTGAGTATACCACAGAAGCCAATGTTGGCTCACCAACTACATGCATGCATACAAGCCAAAAGGCACATGAAATCTGATCTGACTGGTCACATTCAAGTCACATGTCCACGGATTGGATACATATTTGATCTAGGACCACATGTGAAAGTGACACAAATCTGATTTGAAAAGATGAGATTTGACACATCCAGGCAAAAGATTGGATTTGAGTCACTTCAGCCTGGTAATGTGAATGTAACCTAAGACCTCTCACCTGAGGTTAACCTGAACAAAAGACCTCTCACCTTGACAGCTATCTTATAAAAATTCAATCTAGGAACAAACTAAGCAATGTCTAAAAACTGTAATGACCAGTGTGTAGCAAACACATCTGTTTATTCAGTTCTGAGCTCAAAAGTCTTGGCTTTATAGTGTGTTTTTTCCCAATATATCAGCATCTGAAAATAGGTTTAGAGCTAATTTAATCAAAATAGAGATTTATGACACTCTTACTGCTTTGACACTGTACACAGTAAATCTGCCAGTGTTAAATCAACACTATTAGAGTTAAATTAATACTGAGAGTGTTACATTTTGACACCCTCAGTGTTAATTTAACTCTAATAGTGTTGTTTTAACACTGAATATTTACTGTGTAGTTGCTGAGTTTGTGCTGAACAAAAGCAAGTTTTAGATGGGTGTAATTTGTAAAAAAATATGTTAAGGCATGTCAGACTACATCAGAGTGTCTGAAATACCCTAAAACTCCAGGGAGTTAACAGGGAGTGTTGATGGTGTATTCTGTAGTTAGGGAGAGTTTTGATGTAAAATTCAGTAGTTTGCAGTTTAATAGAAAGAGTTTTGGTATATTTGGTAGTTTGTTATTTAATGGGGAGAGTGATAATGTATTCAGTAGTTTGTACTTAGTAGGGAGTGCTGATGGTGTTTTCAGTAGTTTGTAGTTTCATGGTGAATTCTGGTGCATTCATTATTTTGTAGTTTAGGTAGAGTGTTGATTTTATTTTCATGAGTTTGTTGTTTTATGGGGAAAGTGATAATGGTGTATTTAGTAGTTTAATTTAATGCTAAAAGAAGTAGATGTATTCGGTACTTTGTAGTTTATAGACTGTACTGCCACAGTAGTTTGATATTTAAATGCAGTAGTTTTGCAGGCTGAGTTTCTGCTTTTTGCTGTAGTTTGCAGTGTGTGGGCGACTTTGGTGGTTGTTCAGTAGTTTTTTTTTTCTGTTTGATGGGGACAGTACTGCTACACGCAGTAGTTTGATGGGGGTCAACGGCAGCCGTATGTGCAGCAGTTTTTGAAGGCACTGCTTTGCCGCTTGCGTGCCTCTTCTCCATCTGGTCACCACCTCTGAGCTGTCCTCGTTAATTAGCTCTCCGGAGTGCATGCCCTGTGGTCAACACACACAGTCACACTGAATAGTGTGTGTGTGTGTGTGTGTGTGTGTGTGTGTGCGCTAGAGAGAACAAAGCCAGATTAAAGACAAAAAATGATGCTGCAGTCGCAGCATCTCACCTCATTGTCTATTCATAGATCTAATTAAGACTTTTTCTATTTCTCTTTTATATAAGTGGCTGCTTTTTTGCAGCAGGCGAAATTAGGCCTCGCTAAATTAATAACATAAACGCTCAAGCAGCGATGATCAAGTGTCCTATTAGAGCCAGGCTGAATTAGTTATGTGTGACTGTGTTTCCCGCACGCCTGCTTCACTTTTAATGAGCAATTTTCTCATCTTCCCTCCCTGTACGCTCGCTCACGCTCTCGCTCATTACTTCCCAAAGACAAGGCGGTCAAACTGCTTCAGCGACCGGAGGTCAGTGTCTCGTTTTTGGTTCAAAAACCATAATGCTTCTTGCATATCTTTCTCATACAAAAGAGATTTTTTAACACGCCTGAGGGAATACAAAAAGCAAAGCGATAGCTCTGGAATGATGAGGCTAATGTAGCTAACAAGGAATAGAAGCTATTCACGGGTTAGCATCACTCTAGCAACATGCCTAAATCTTCACAAATTGGGGCTTTTGACACTTTATAATAATACTGTAGTGTGTATTACTAATGTAATGACTTTTACTGTAACGCAGTAATGTGAAGCATTCCAATAACTATTTTTGTAATTGCTGATACAATTACAGACTACAGTCCATCTGTTTCTCTGTATACATTCTTCAGCCTGTTCTTCAATGGTCAGGACCACCAGAAAGCAGGTGGATCATTCTCAGTGAAATTGACATGGTGGTGGTGTGTTAGAGTGGACCAGACACAATATATATATATATATATATATATATATACAGTAAATATATTAGGGCTGTCAAATGATTCAAAAAATTAATTGCGTTTAATCTGTTACATAGTTCATCATGATTCCATATACAGGTAGTCCTCAATTTACGACGTTGATCCGTTCCTACGTCGCGTCGTAAACTGAATTTCGTGTAAGTCGGAACATACGTACTGTACATACTGTACATAAATAACATACTGTAAGCACTTATCCTATCCTAACACCTATCCTAACACTGCAATTATCAAAAAACACATATAATATACGTTTAATAATGAAATGAAACAGCCGCGTAACCGTGTATCTTCCGCTGCGCACACCAAATACGAAACAAGGCTTTATACAGTAAATGGGAGATGTGTCGTAACCACGAAACATCGTGACTCAGGGACGACGTAACCCGGGGACCGCCTGTAGTTAATCATGACTCCGTCACCCACCACTAGGTGTGTGCATGTGAGTGCAGAGATCACTGCTGAAACTGTAGAGAAAAAACAAACGTGTATCACTCATTTTCTAAACATTTTGAAATGGAGGAAGAAACAAAACTTTTCGGACAGGATTTTATTGAAGTAGCCTGCAAGTGAAAGAGAGGAAAGTGTGGCGAAAAAGGCAAACATCAGTGATGAAGCTTGTCTGATTTTTTTATGTAAATACACTTAATAATCAAGTTTATTTCTTTACATTCTTTTATTATGTATTACTGTTTTATATATTATTTGTTATTTATAATAACTAATTTATATATTTTTTTCTTATTTAAAAACACAGTGTATATCAATTTGTGTGGATTTTGGGTTGGTGAAATGGATTAATAGCATTTCAGTTTATTTCAAAGTCAAAATTTTCTTTGATATACAAACACATTGAGTTACAAGCTCCGTCACAGAATGAATTAAACTCGTAAGTCAAGGTTCCACTGTATAGTGAAAAAATGGCAATAAAGTTATTATTATTATTATTAATAATAATAAAAAAAATGCAAACACACAAGCCTTGCATCATCGTTACAGCACTGCGGAAAGTACTGTATAAAGCAGCCTTTATACTCTTCTACTCCTAATGATGCCATGCGCGATCAATTCTCAACATGACCTCTGTAAGACTTGCATGGACAAACAAAATTTGTGTTAACAGCACTATTATTTTATCACCTTAAATTGAGATTACGTTAATGCATTATTATTGTTAACGTGTTAACTTTGACAGCCCTAATATAAATATATATATATATATATATAATCATATAGCCAATAGTATGTATGTCATACAGTGTCAGAAAGCACACAAACATAAGCTCAAAGGCTGAACTACTACAGCAAACCTCAGTCAGATCTTGGCTGATCAGTAATATTTGGGGTATTTTAGCTAGTGAGTGTCCTACCTCAGCATCAGCCTCATAACAGCCTTCATCTTGGTGATCAGTTTGCCATAAAAACAACCTGGTAGTGACTGCAGCAGGGTGGAAGATCATGGTGTGAGACAGCGAGAGATTTTATTAAGTAACAGGTAAGCCAAAGGAGAAGCAAAATGAGACTGACCGGCAAAAATCAGTGAGAGAATGAGGAGACAATAACAGAAAGAGAATGAGAGAGAAATACAAATACAGGAAGAGGTTTGAATGGTCGGCAATCTCAATCTCCCTCTCTCCTGCTATGCTCCACTGAAAAGTGAAAGGCTCTCTGCTCATGCATGGCCAGCTCTGCCCAGCCAATCACTTCTCCAGCTCGGGTCCTGAGGGGTCCGGCAGGCCGTTGCTTTGTGCCCGAGTGAAATTGTGACTCTGATTGAGCACTGAAGGGAGACGCTTACAAAAAGCCCTGATTTGCTATTCAACAACAACCCCATTTCTTCATTCCTCTCTCTCTTTCTCTCTCTCTCAGCTTTTTTAACAGTGGGACTAAATAATTATTCCAGGATTCTCTCAATTTTTAACCTAGATAGAAATCAATCAATCTATCTATCCATCCATCCATCCATCCATCCATCCATCCATCCATCCACCCAACCAACCAACCAACCAACCAACCAACCAACCAACCAAGCCACCCATCCTTCCATCCATATTGTGGTACCTGGAAACCCAACCCAGAAGAAGAGGTAAGCAAACAACATTGTCTTAACTGCATCACTCTTAGCCCTGTACTATGCCACAGGGGCATCATTCTGGGCTCTAAATGTTTCAACAACAGCTTCAAATACTTTCCCTGAACTATGCACATCTGCCAGTCAACACTCCATGTCTGGACTGACATCTGTGGCCATAAATACTTAGCTGATAACCCTGGAAACCTCTTTATTTACCAATATTGTCAGCCCATTGATTTTACAACAGCATCAACAGGAGTGTGTGATACATCAATGTTTGAAATGTAAAAGAACAGTGATAAGTTTTAGCAAACATATGTGAGAGCCTTGTATAGCTACACTATTGACAGACACCTCTCAAATTCATTCTCCTGCTATCCCTGGTTTATAAAAGTGCAGACAGCTCCATTTCCAAAGATCCACTCAGTTCCCCAGCTGCTCTGACATACCTACTCTGCAAATTGTGTAATTTTCCCCAGTCTGAAGGAAGGGATTATACTGAGTGTCTGGTTAAATCTTTGGCAAAAAGTCCCTCTTTGCCTCCCCGGCATCTCCCCTGTGATCTCTCTTGCTAAGTCAAACCGACATGGCCGGTCAAGCATTGCTGAGCTGCATGAATAAATAAGCCTTCAAATAAATAAACAACAAACGTTTGTTCTGCACCATCGGCCATCACGTGCCCCGAGCTGCTCTATTGATCTCGTTCAGGTGAAAGCTTCAGGCAGCCACCAGCAAAGAGGGGAACTAGCATCAACCTTTACTTGCCTAAATCTCAACAATGCACTTCTGAAACAGAGGGATTCCTAAATAAATGCAACTGGAAGTTCATTATAATCCATTACAATCATGTTCAATAGAGAATATTATTGCTTTTCTATGAAAACCATGTTGCCTCCAAAATGGACAAGACCTCAATTTTTAATGTAAGTAAATGTAAAGACATTTCAACCCAGTGATTTTTGAGCATTGGTCCATTTACCATGAAATGTTCATCCAATATAAGGTTTTCATATGACATACAAAACATTGTTTTCAGAAGATGGTGACATTTAATGATGCTTAGTGCAGTCTTAGGGCTTTACATTAAGCACAATTTTTATATTCCACTACTGTGTCAATACTACATCCAGTCTTATGTGTATGAAACTTCACGATGCGCTAAATGATCAAGGTCTGAGATTAAAACACCTGCATGATAAGTGTCTGGGTCAGGGTTTAATAAAACCTGAAGAGCCCTGCATGCCTACTTTGATGTACAAATGCTGCTTCTTCCAGACTCGAGGCTCTTATGATAGCTGAAGTCTGTTACAGTGATGATTTTTCTGGACACACTGATCCTGTTCTCCATCAAGCCTCGGCAACCTCACCAATGCAGCCCATAGCATACAATTGGCTCACGCCAGGGATCAGGTGGTCAGTGATGAAAAACGCAAGCTGAACGGGAGCTGTATGAGACCAGCAGATGAGCAAAAAACACTGCATCTGCAAAAAATCCAGAAATAGAAGCACATCTGCCCCAACATGTCCTATTAAAGAATTGGTGTCTCGTTGGGAGGTGAGGAGTTGGATTATGGCGATGATGGTGATGATGATGATGATAGTAATAACTGTGTTCAAGCTTCTAATATTTGGTGAAATACTGTTGGTGGGGATGTTGGGGACAGCCAGCTTCTTAAGCCTAAAGGTCCAACATTCTCAAAATGACATACTGTATTTTAGCTATTTTAGATGCTTTCACTTGCTAAAATATGCTTCATTGCAGGTTTTTAGAGCAACATGACCAAGAACTGGCAAGAAATTTGATTGACATGCCCCAAAAAAAACACAGTCACAGATAATATGTATCTATGATCAAAATGACTCTAAAGTTTCTGCACCAGTACATTTTTTGCAGTATAAAGTATCTCAGTATAACAGTATAAAGAGCCTCAATATCAATGACATTGATACAAAAATGCAAATCATTGTAAATATGTATGCAACCATGTCAACTACAAGTGATAAATGCAGCTCAAAGCTCAAGTAAACAAACATCACTCACTGTTGCCCTCTATGTGATATTATATTCATTACAGGTTTCAACTCTGACGATCATTACAAAAAATATATAGTTACCAGTTACTTTTCACCAGATTCACCCAATAATAGAATAAAATCATGACAATTTCTAACCTTTTACTTACAAATAAAAACAAAGCTAAAGCGTAATTCACACATTTTAAAATCTGTTCATAATTAAATGATGTATAAAGAAAGTAATTCAGAGTGGTTTGATATGAAACACTCCACTCTAGAGAAGCTTAAAGAGTTGGGACAGTTCCCAGTGTAGGTGATGTTAACAAGACGTCTGAAGTTTCTTTATGTTTAAAATATGATATATATGTTATGTCTATATAACCTTAAAAAGGGAAGGTTCAGTGGTTGTTTTGGATAGTAAATACACTTGTAGGCTTAAATTGTGTCAGTTTGCTGTGAGCAGGAGGAAACGGATGAAGCGATGCTTTCCAAAATTTGTGAATCTCAAGAATTGTGACTATGAAAGAACATGACAAAAACATGACATGACAATGCAAACTCCTGGTGACATTACAAATTAAAAGCATCCATAATTGGTTCATAATTTAATTTTAAAAAGTTAAAAAGTATATTTTCTATTCCTTACATGTGTGTTTAAAACTCATGAAAATCAAAAATTCTGAATTGTAAAATATTAGAATATTTAATTTGTAGTAAATGAAAATTAGATAATGAAAAAGTAAATGAAGTGTGTTGATTGTAAAGCGTCCTTGGGTGTATAGAACGACGCTATATAAGTGTAATGTGTATGTATGTGTGTATAAATTACTATTCAAACATTATCAACATTAAACACAAAAGGCTTGAAATATGTCTTGTGTAATGGCTATAAAATATGAGACAATTAAACTTTTTGAATGAAATTAGGAACACAATTGGGCTTTTTCACCAAATTTGACATCTCTACAGTACATCTTTTCACATTTCAACAGTCTTTCAATTACTTTATTTACAACTGAACAATCAAATAATGTAGGAATTTGTAGCAATTTTGGAACAAAATTCCCTATTTACGATGTTTATGCTTCTTAGATAGTGAGGAAATAATCAAGAGTTCACATAAAATTCCAATAAGCTTTTGCTATGGAACAAAAATTGAGATTTTTTAATGGATAAATAAAGAATAGGAGCACTACAGGTTTAACAAAACTGTAGGAATGAACACTGACTCAGTAACATGACGGTAGAAACGTCAGTGGAGACACAAACGCTGCAGAAAGCTGCACAGTGAAAACACCCTGCAGTGGCCTAGAGGAAAAAAGCAATGAGGGCAGATGTAGAAAGAGCATCACAGAACTTTCCAGAGGAATCGGAAGCAGACGAAGTTCAGGAATATTAGTCACAGTAATGCTCTTAGCAGTGAAATTACTTTGGAAGTTCCAAAGCACACGTCAACGACACTAATCACCGGGGAGCCCGACACTAGTAATTTCTCCAGAAATTGCAGCAGATAACCATGAAATATTTTTTCGCTGTGGGTAGGGGAGGTGCGGTGAAGGGAAGCTGTGTACCTAAATATTCAGTATGTTCTGTGATGGAAAATAAGACCACACTCAGGGATATGGGTTACCCACAAATTTAATTTTCTGGTCGTTAAAAAGCAATTCCCAAAAAGAGAGAGAAAAGCTAATCAAAACGTCTGGGATAATTGCAATTCACTGAAGCCTTGAGAATCCGATTGAATGTTTAAGTGAAGGGCTGTTGCGCGGCATATAGAGTTCGGGGAGGGCCAATGGCGCGCCTCGCCGGGATGTGGGAAATGATTCATTGCCGTTTAGGTCAACGGCCATTCATTTTAGAGAAGTATGATGTAACTCCATAATGCTTGAAGATGCTTTCATAATCCAATCATATAAGAATATTATGACCACCTCCTTGTATCTACACTCACTGTCCATTTACGTAGCTCCATTACCCATATAGGTGCACTTTGTACTTTGTTCACCCTGTTCTTCAATGGTCAGGACCACCACAGAGCAGGTGGATCATTCTCAGCACTACAGTGACACTGACGTGGTGGTGGTGTATTAGTGTGCGTTAGAGTGGATTAGACACAGCAGAACGGCTGATGTTTTTTTAAACACCTCAGTGTCACTGCTGAAGTGAAATTAGTGCACCAGTGAAGGACTAGAGGACCAACACAAACTGTGCAGCAGCAGATGAGCTACTGTCTCTGACTCAGCACACACTAACACACCACCACCACAGTGTGGGGTCACATGACCATCAAGAGCAGCGTAAAAGGATGCTATCTTCCTATTGAGATCAATACTGCTTATTTTTATCAATGTTGCACTGCGATAATCAGGGGCAGCATTTAGGGCTCAAGACACCAGCCTCAAATTTGTTATTAAAATGAAAGTAAAGTTTAAGTGATTTAACCTGCAGAGTATGTACATTTGCTAGACAACATGATCCCCAGACTGACATTCTTGGCCAGGAAGAGTTTATATTGTTAGGTGTGCACCCAAAGGCACCCTTTTAAGCCAAATTAAAAGCCATTTTACTTTATTTATTCTCTTAATTTGTGGTGTAGGGCTATGTGAGGGCAGGGCTTTAAGGCATATGCAGATAACCTGCAGCCTTTAAAAAAGATGAATGTTTAATAATCCATGAAAATGATTAAGAAATATACATTTACAATTAATTGTTAATATATGATTTGATACATGAAGCGGATCATTCTCAGTAATGCAGTGACACTGACGTGGTGGTGGTGTGTTAGTGAGTGTTGAGCGAATCAGACACACCAGAGCTACTTGAGATGTTAAACACTGTCCACTCAATCAGACGCCCCTACCATTTTGGTCCACCTTGTAGATGTAAAGTCAGAGACAGTAGCTCATCTGGTGCTGCACAGTTTGCATTGGTCCTCTAGTTCTTCACTGGTGACACTGTTGGATGGTTGGTCACTATGTACACTCCAGCAGTGACACTGAGGTGTTTATAATCATAAGCAGCTCTGTTGTGTCTGATCCACTTGTACCAGAACACAATAACACACCACCACCACGTCAGCGTCACTCAGTGTTAGTTCTGACCACAGAAGAACAGAGTGAAAGGAAAGAATCAGATGTAATATAGATCTACCAATATGGTCAGAATAGATAAAATGGACAATGAGTGGACATACGAGGAGGTGGTTTTAATGAATTGGCTGGTCAGTGTATATGGCTGCATTCATAACAGCAGAGATGTAATAAGAAATTACACTCATTGAAAATATATAGAGCAAATGGTTCTGCCAATCCTGATACTCAAGAACCTAAGACGCTGCCTATTTTGAGTTCTTCATAATCAGTGGTGGACAAAGTACTCAACTCTAGTACTTAAGTAAAAGTATTGGTACTCGTGGTCAAATCTTACTCAACTACAAGTAAAAGCTGCTGAGTCAAAAGTTTACTCAAGTTAAAGTACTGAAGTATTGACATGTAGAACCACTCTGCAACAAAAAGTCTACACCACCTGTAATCCCAGGTGTGAGCGGAGACTGTGATTGGTTCCCCTTCTTGTGAGGAGCATAGCCTGTGGAAAATCGCACTTCAGTAAAGAAAAACAGCAACAGCGGACTACAAAGCTATGCTGAGCCAAAAGGAACGAGTAATGGCAACCTTCCTAGAAAAGTAGTGGAGTCAAAAGTACAATATTTGTTTTTGAAATGTAGGAGTGAAAGTCATAAGTTCACCAAAAAATAAATACTCAAGTAAAGTAAAAATTAGGGGTGTAAAAAATAACCGATTTGAATCGGAAGACCGATTTTGACTTAAACGATGTGAGTGCATCGGTACATGGACCCCTGAATCGGTCTATTTGTAAAGTGAACCGGCTGATGGCCCAATTCAAGAGCTGTCAATCGGTTTGGTGTGATATGTTTCAGCTGCGCTCCCTCCATCTCCCGCCCACCTCCCCTCCCCTCTCTCTCTCGCTCTCTATCTCTCTCATGAACTGTCGCGACAGTCACGTTTGAAAGACAAACATATATACTGCACAACGCTCCACTGAGCTTAAAATCTAAAGTTTGGAAGAAGTTCGGTCTTTAAATGAAGAACATTTGGTGAGATGACATGAGGAAAGTGGCGATGAGGATGCTAGCACCGTTAGCCCAAAGACACGGCAGGACAAAAACACAGAAAAACAGGACTTCTTCAGCCAAAACTCGACCACAACTCAGGTAGAGCCAAAGTAATAACGGCTTCAATAACCCGGTTCATTGTCAAAGACTTAAGACCATACTGTGTGGTTCAGAATGAGGGCTTTGGGGACTTGTTTAAAACATTGGAGCCCCGGTACCACATCCCAACGCCACAGTATTTTACTGTTTCTGACTTCACATGTCAAATACAACTTTACTAGTTCTCTAGTATTTCATTAATCTGTCTGAAAACAACAACACATTTTTAATATTAACTTATGTTGAATCATAATGTAAATGATCTATTTTGAGCAAGTAACTCGTATTATTTCCTATCTGATTATATTGAACCAAATCGTATCGAAATCCTCCTCAATCAAATCAAACCAAATCAAATCGGTCCAATTTAAAATAAATCGTTTCTGAATCGTATCGTACCGCATGAATCGAGATACACATCAAATCGTCGTTTATTGGACAGATACACACCCCTAGTAAAAATACTCATAAAATGTACTTAAGTACAGTACTCAAGTAAATGTACTCCACTACTGTCCACCACTGTTCATAATTTAAGCTCCGTTAAGCTAGAGTGACTTCCAGAATATGATTATATGTCTCAGTTGTTTCTCCAAGACAAGAATGAGATAAAATGAAAACACAAATGAGCAGGTCTTGAGCAGATATTTCTCCTGAAATAAACACCCTGCATGTGTCTCCTCTTGAGCTTTCATTCAGCAAAGTCTCACATTGTGGCCAGTTTGCACTCATTTTTACTAAACTGGATAATCTCAATATGAACTCAACCATTTCTCATCAAAGGTCTCATACAAGTGTCCAGAGAAACATTTGAGAAATAATACTTTCCTTTGGTCTACTCTGTATTTCTGGGACACAATTCCAAAAGTCATCTTCCTACCAAGAAACAGATACTAAAGCATATTCCAAACATGACTGCTGGCTATTCTGAAGCCTTTTTTAGAGAAAAAGTCATAGTATCATAGCATCTCTTTCCAAATATCATACAGTGCATCTGTGAATATGAACTGGCACCATTAAAGAAGCATTACATTAAGTTTAAGGCATTAAATGCAGTCATATTACACACAGCAAATCAAACAAGAAAACCAGTATTTGACCCCATTAAACTGCTGCAGTGATGCTCATGTCTGAAAGCAAATTAATTTCTCTCTCACATTAAATTTACTGCAAAGGTTAAAGACCGATAGCAAAAGTCAACCAATTTAGATTAATTATTATCATAAAGGCATTAAAACCATGCTCATGTTGTAATTGTGGTGGAGATCTACCCCAGGATCCAATTTTGTGCAAACCGCAAATCAAGTGTAGGGTCAACTTGTTTAAAATATTACATTCTTTGATCATATGTGACTGTATGGTTTGCAGGTCTTGGCTTTATATGAGAACAGTCTCAAAAGTTTGCGCACTCCCCTTCTAATTAGTGCATTCAGTTACTTTAGGTTGACACAGACGTACAAATGCACAAACACAGAAGAGAAGTACTGCCAATAGGAATAAAACAGAATAGGAATAAACATGAACCAACTGCCACCATGCCTAATGCCAGGTGTGGGCTAGAGGGGCATAATACATAAACCGTGTTCTCTGCTCCATCCATTACATTGGGGAGTTGGGGATGAGGTGATGGTGGTGATTATCCAACTTCCTGACCTCACAGACACTTTTGTTGGCTGAATACAATCAAATCATTATAGCCATGCTCCAAAATCTAGTTAAAAGCCTCCCCTAGACAGTTACATCAACAAAAGCAGGATAATGGCTTTTAATATCCTTGATTTCAGAAGAAACAATAAATGAGCATGTGTCCCAATACTGTGTACATACTCTCAGTGTTATCGAAGGCTTAAAATACATATTTCAGTTGAAAGTAAGGACAACACTTCTGTAAAACCAACCTGTCCAGTTAGGAAGCAACAATGATTGTGAATCAGTTTTACCTGCTGTTGTGCAAATGGAACAGACAACAGGTAGAAATGAGAGGCAATTAGCAAGACAACCCCTATACAGGAGTGGTTCTGCAGGTGGTGACCACAGACCTTTTCTCTGTTCTCATCCTTTCTGGCTGATGTTTTGGTCACTTTTGCATTCTGTCAGTTCTCTCACCATAGAGGTAGCATGAGGCGATGTCTACAACCCACAGAAGTTGCTCAGGTAGTGCAGCTCATCCAGGATGGCACATCAATGCGAGCTGTGGCAAGAAGGTTTGCTGTGTCTGTCAGCACAGTGTCCAGAGCATGGAGCAGATACCAGGAGACAGGCCAGTACACCAGGAGACATGGAGGGGGCTGTAGGAGGGCAACAACTCAGCAGTAGGACCGCTTTCTCCTCCTTTGTGCAAGGAGGAACAGGAGGAGCAGAGCCAGAGCCCTGCAAAATGACCTCCAGCAGCCCACTAATATCCATGTTTCTGCTCAAACTGTCAGAAACAGACTCCATGAGGGTGGTATGAGACTTTGAGTATGATTCCAAATCCAGACCTCCAAGGGGTAATCATTTAGATTTACATTGATAATTTTTATGTTATTTTGTTCTCAACGCATTCCACTATGTAATAAATAAAGATTTTCAACTGGAATATTTTATTTATTGAGATCTAGGACGTGTTATTTTAGTGTTCCCTTTATTTTTTTGAGCAGTGTATATTTCCACATCCAATTGTATGTTTGTGTGTGTGTGTTTTTTGGGTCCAAAATGTTAATGAGGTGAAATGATGGTCATGTCATCTACTAGTGCATCAAAATGTTAATTGCTGTACATAACTGAATATTTTTTATTCATTACACATAAAGTGACATATCACAACGTCATTTGGTTTTGCTTTAATGTTCATCAGTATGGCTTATAGCTCATGGAAATCAGACATCCAGAATTTCAAAATATTACAAAATTTCTTCATTTTGCATAAATTAAATAAACTTTATGTGTAATTAATAGAAAATTATGACAGTTCATCTTTTTAATGAAGTTATGAACAACAATTGTGAAATTCAATTATTTGTGGATGGACTGGTCCTGCTGAAAAAAAGATATCAAACTTTGGCATGGTCAACATTTTTAATGTGGTATATAAAATCAAAATGGAAAGTATTCAAAAATGTAGCCTTTGAATCTGTTTTTCATGTTTTCTAGTTTTCATTTCCAAACGTTTCTGACAGATCTACACTTGCCTTGATATTTTTGTGTGGTGGACCACCATTCTGGCAGCAACACTGTCCTGTGGAAAAACTCCAGTAACATTACTGTGCCTGATAAACTCCATCCCCAACGCTCTACTGCAGTGTCCATTACTGAGATACAGCTACCTGAAAACTGCAGTTTCTATATTCCTACAGGACACAGTACACAATATTTAGCCTCCAAATCTCCATCTTTTTTACACATTTCTGAAGGCTCTCTATCTGAGCAGCAGAAAGCCATTATGAAACCCACTTACTGCAGAATGTGGAAGTCATGCATGATTAAAATTTGCTGGCTGTCTTAACCAATGTTCAGGATCAGTGAGCTGTGACATCACAATCCAAACCGATCTTTATCCAATGAACGAATGTTGTTATACCTCGATGAGCGGTTCAAAACCGGGCACTGAAGAGCATCCTCAGAGAGATGACGGCGGTGTATGATTGCCTTCGACACAGTTAATTCACTAAAACACATAGCAAGGTCATGCATTTGCGGCCTTTGCATATTAAACAAGATCCCCCCATGGGGGGAGTCTTACATAAAGTTAATCAATTTTTCATGGCAATCATTCATATTTTACAGCATGGCTTGTACGATTCACTGCCACAATTACTCAGGACGGATGATACTTGTGGGAAGGATGGGGCGGGAGGATTCAAGTTTTTGTTATATAGTTTTGTCTAAAATCCTGTGCGCCATTGCATCACTAAACCGTGCTAAACTTGCAACTGAATAATAATAATACATTTTTGAATTTGTGTAATATGGTCAAAGTGACCAATGCTTTTTCATAGAATTTAGCAACTATTTTTTGTATTTATTTGTTGAAGTTTGTATTTCAATAAGTGGAAAAATATGCAACAATTTATGTTGTTGAATATGGCTGCTTCACTCCTCACTGTCGCTACATTGGTATCAGAAGTGGGATTGTGCAGACCCATTAGCAAATGGTGAGAACACAAACATTGAGGATAGGGAAATGATGATGAAATAATTGCCCATGGCAATATATGGTAGCATGTAAAAATATTATATATAAAAATATAAACTAAAAAAGCTAAGGAACTTCAGAAAAATGGACACTAACAGCAAACGGGATGAACTGCAACAACAGTGAAATCAGATTTTACTGCCTGTCTGATGGCAACATTCGTAGAATCAGATCTCATTCTGCTGATTCATCTGTAAGCACTCAGACTACGGAAGAGAGCAAAAAAGACATGCAGCTCTGTCAGACTGGGTTCATCCTAGCCTATATAGTCCTTGATCTCTGAGCCTGCCAGATTTTGACAAGGCTTTCGTAATCAGATGGAAGCTGTCTGTGTAGCTCTAAGCTATCTTTTCCTAGATCACATTGAATTTATATGAACCATTCTGGTATTCTCTTCACTTTAGCAACATGTGGATGTGAAATGGACTGTTTACCAACTCTGAAAGCCATTCTTGCTTGTGTAAACATGTGTCAACACTGCATCATAAGAGTGATATACTGCCATGTTAACTGCAGAAGGAACAGAAGGCCAGAAGCATATGAGTCTGTATGCTAATATCCACATTTCGCATAATTTAGCGGTTGCGTTTATCTGTATATTTTACTAATCCAACAGTGTTGATTTTGTCTGATTTGACTGTGCTCTTGCACCAAGTTTTGTCTGTCTTTGCTGTCTGTTTTGTTGGCTTTTCAGCTATTTGGTACTGTGTCTGATCTAATTATATATTTTGTGTGTCTTCAACAGTGTTGGGAACGTTACTTTAAAAAAGTAATTAGTTATAGTTACTCACTACTTGTTAAAAAAAGTAACTTAGTTAGTAACTGAATTACTCTATAATAAAAGTAACTCGTTACCAGGGAAAGTAACTATTTGCATTACAGTAAAAAAAAAAAAGTTATGTCAAAGAATAAGTATTTTTTGAAAAAGCAGTTTTCACAGTCAGTTGAAATGAGTAGATCAGAAAAGTGTTTGTACATAACTTTTGAAATTTATTGCACATCAACAGAC
>BRDA01056887.1:5542-17411 GCA_036984385.1 Crenuchus spilurus
ACTGTCGGGAATATACACACACGTACACACACACACATATATATATATATATATATATATATGGTTGGCCTAAGGGTTTTTCAAGCCTGCGATATGTTTAACACTTATTTTTGACTTACGTTACTACACCTCTACCGTTTACAGTTATAAAATAAATATTATCTTGTATCTACTGTCTAGTTTTCAAATTAGACTCATTTACATTGTAAAATTTCCTCTTTATACAACTAAGTTTTAAAGATCTGTCATCTATGTTCTATTATAAATAAAATATTGACATTTGCCATCTCCACATCATTGCATTCAGTTTTTATTCACAATTTGTATAGCGTCCGAACTTTTTGGGAATCCGGTTGGTATATATATATATATATATATATATACACACACACACATGCACACACATATAAGGGCTGTCAAAGTTAACCTGATAAAGTATTTACGCAATCTCAATTTAACACAATAAAAAAAATAGTGCTGTTAATGCAAATTCTCTTTGGCCCTGCAAGGCATCCACAGATGTAATTTGGAGGGACATGTTCCCTGCACTGTTTCAAAAGGCAGTTTTGGCCTCCTGCAGTTTTTACCATCCAAAAACAATGTTGCTCTTTACTAAGGAACCTTGACTTATAAGTTTAATTCGTTCTGTGACTAAACTCATAACTCAATTTACTCGTATATCAAATTAAACTTCCGCATTAAATTTATTTTAAAAAATTGCTCCAGCAAAAACAAAGCACCACCCCTTTGTCTTTGCAGGGTCAGCAGTGATCTCAGCACTCACGCTCGCTAGTGACATCTAGTGGTGGGTGGTGGACATTCACTCATAACTCAGATCTCTGCATCATAAAGCAAATAAACTACAGAGCGATGGCTCACATTTCGGAAAATTCCTTAAAAGTTAGGTAATTTATAAGTCAAGGTTCCACTGTATTAAATGGAGATGGTATGGAGAATGGAGAGTATTTGAAATTATTTTATTTTCACATATACCAGTCTGTGATAAGCCATCCATACACATGCCTCTAACTTTCTATTCAAAATTCTCTTTTTTTAAAATAAAGTGAGTAATAGTGATTAACTATATGAAACTCTGAGATTCTGAGCTTGCAGACATAGCCAACTGTTAATAAACAACACAAGGCAAACAAGGGTCCATTCCCTAGCCTGTGCACATATATCACACTATACCATTAAGGGTCTGTGGGCAAGTTTCCTAACACTACATTTAGCAAACATAAGATGATACATTGTACAATACAATAAACTATGCCAATGTTCAGTTCATTTGGTTTATGTTATGGCAATGATGTAGAGGCGGTGATTAAATAGATCAACAAATTAACTATCATGACACATATGGGATTACTACATGTCATTTCCAAACATCAATCTATCACATTACTTTAAACATCTACTGTAATCTAGGGCTGCAGCAATCGATTATTTTAGTAATCGAGTATTCTACTGAAAAAACAATTTGATTAATCGAGTAATCAACGTGCAATAAAAAATACACAAGAGAAAACAAGACATTTCACTTAATAATGAATGACCAATTGGTTTCCTTTTTTAGGTAGGTTATATTTTTAAATTCACAACATACATTTCCAAATTGCAAACACAAATAGAAATAAATAAAGCACAAAATATAAATACCACGAGTAAAAAACATTAAATTACTTTCAACTTAAGATTTATTGTCAAGTATCAAAAATATAGGGCAATAATCAATAAAAAAGGCATGAACATTGGCTTTATGTTGTGCATCTTAGGTTCTGAACATCTGAACAGGAACAGGTCCATGCACGAACAGTTTCACACATTTCTGTTATGAGTGCTTTAAACCAATGGCTCCAGGAGAATCAAGGAAAAGGCCTCCGTGTGTGTTTGTGTTCCTTTTAGAGGAGCATTTGACTGCAATGCAGGAATGTGAGCTTGACAATGCAGGACTTAGGCTTGCCCTCTTTTTTTGAAGCAATGTTACCTGCAGCTGAAAACAGACGCTCTGATGGCGTGGATGTAGCTGGAATACACAGCAGAGACCTTGCCAGTTCTGCCAGTGTTGGATAGTGCGCTGCATTATTTTCCTATTGCCGTTTTCTTCTCGATCTTTTCCCTCGTTGCTTCAATATTCCCGCTTTTCAACTAAACATCTCCGCGCCACCTCCTCCTTCCTGTTTACAGGTGACGTAAGCATGTTGTGCCACATTAAAAGTGCAAAATACCGTGCTCTGAGTTTTAAAATTAAATAAACGATTACTCGAGGCACAGAAAATTACTCTTATCATTTTTTGTAATCGAGTAACTCGAAGTACTCGAGTAATCGTTTCACCCCTACTGTAATCCTCTATTAAGCATCCTTATATCAGCCTCTACAAGGCCTTAGGAAAACAGTGCAGATCTAATTTTTAAATATGTGTCTAAGCTATTGGTGCTGTAACATACATGAGTAGTTGAATAATGACCCACTTAGAAAATCTTTGGACGTATTAGTTAATCTCCGTCCTTGCAATAAATCTAAACAGTCTTATAGTGCAGGAGACATTGCTGTGAATCATTATGTTACAAGGCCAGACACAAACCTCAAAAAATACACCAAACTTTGTATTCAATTCATTATCTCTAGTGTAACCCAATGGCGCATGACTGTAAGTAGTTCTCCAGTGACACAACAGTTAATACTGGAATTTGTTTCCACTAATGCCAAGGACTACTTGTCAAATGCCTCTATTTATTTATGTATTCAGACTATTTTTGGTCTATTTTATGTCTTTTAGATGTTGCTTTACCTAAACGTATGGTGAGATCATGGTGGTTACTCAAGGGGTTGCTGTACCATTTCATGACAGATTCATCAGCCAGATATCTGAAAAAGCCTGCTATTAATGGAGCATGGGAGGGAGGGAGCTCCAGGGGACTTTTGGACATTTTTGTTCAACCTGTTCAGACTATTCTGAGAGCTGTTAAACAGAATTATATAGACATGAGAGTACTTACCTGACACTCTAATGGTGGGCAAAATGATTTATGAGCTAGAAAAGGCTTTAGAAATAAAAAAAACACTGATATGAGAAACTGAATTGAACTACCAACATCAATAACATATTTTCTACTACTTTTCTACTTAAAACAAGCTAATATATATTCACTGGAAGCAATATTAGAAACCCCCACTTTGTATGTCCACTCACCAGCCACTTTATTAGAAACACCCTACCCTGTATGTCCACACAGTAGCTACTTTATGAGAAATTCTTAACTTGTACATCCAGTAACTGGCCACTTTATTAGAAATTGTAAGTCTAGTGAGTCACATGACACCAGGGAGGGACAACAACACAATTGGGCACAACTTGGATATGTTCACTGTGAGGTGTACTCAGTTGTGTTGCAGCTATTTGGACATTAATGGCTGTGTGCTGAGTTCTGTTCAGAAGACAGTATATCTATACTGTTAAACAAGCTGTACACTAACTACTCTAAATTATAACCAAGTTTCATTTCTATAGTGTTGTCCCATGAAAAGATATTTTTAAAAACTGAAGAAATGTGAGATATACTCACTTTTGTGAGATACTGTATATAATGTACACCACTCCTCAGTAAATAAAAGAAAGAATAGTCTTGACACTATCAAGTTATTTTAAATTGACATAAGTTTGAGTTTAAATGAAAAAAAAAAAACTAGTTCTAGTTCTGTTGACTATCATTCATCCCCAAAACCTCAGTACTTGGTGGAGCATCCTTTTGCCTTGATAATTTGTACAAACATTTCCAGCTCACTTAGGTTTGATTGTTTTCATGTTAAATATGCTTTTTTAAATCCCACCCAAAGATTTTCTGTGGTGTTTAAATCGGGAGACTGTGAAGGACACTCCAGAACATTCCAGGACTGATTCCTTAAAGAAGCTTTGGTTGACTTGGAAGTGTGTTTAGGATCACTGTCATGCTGGAGAGTACAATTATCATCAAGGTCCTAATTTCCCCATAGAAGGCATACCATTCCTCCTCAAAATGGTTTGGTATTTCAGTGAATCCATGAATGCAGTCACATGGTCAAGATTGCCAGATCCTGCAGCATGAAGAAAACCACACCATCACTGCCTCACCTCCATTGTTGGTTGTGGGGATAGTATTCTTTTAGTCATAAGCATAGCCATATGGCCAAACAGTTCTAGTTGTTTCATCACTCCATAGAACTGTATTCCAGAATACTGCAGGTGTTCTGGCATTTTCCAGTTGACCTCTTTTGTGTTTCTTGGTCAAGATTGGGATGTATTGTGGAGTCATGAAGTTCTTGGTTGTTAAGTGATCTTATGGTTGACTTTTGCATTGGTTGCATTTGTCCCAGCTTCATCAGGTCATCCTGTAAGTATGTTGTAGCACCACAGGGTTTTTTCTTTGTTGCCATGATGAGATGGCTAAGCCCTCTTGATGAAATTTTGGTTTGTTTGCTGCTGTGCCACTTTAAACTTTTGTATAATGTTTACAATGGTGTCTATAGGAAAGGTTTTGGACATCTTATGTACACTGCACTTTAGGTGAAATGAAATTAACTCCTGAAAAGCTGAAAAGCTTTTGTGACTGCTCCTTAGTTTAGTTGCAACACACTTTGAAAACATCCATGGGTGGGGTTTATATAGGCATATTACAGCTGAAGACAAGTTAGGGTTGTAACTGACTTCCCAAAGGAATTAGTCATGTTTGAACCCATCTTTACCATAGCAAAAATTTGCCATTTTATTTAGGGGTTAAATAGTTGTTCTCTAAATATCCGAAATATGCAAATGTGCTACTCTAAAACACATCATTATTCATTTGCTGAAACATTAAACTGATATACTTCATTTATACTGTATCTACAACCAGCACTGCTGAAAAGTTTACAGTCATAAATCAATATTTTCTTTGATGAGCAGAATATTTCTGATTGTAAGTATAAATAAGCTACATCTCAGTGAAGTTACAGCTCTGAAAAATAAAAGAAGCAGCTCTTTTTAGCCCAGACATTGTTACTGCATTGGATATATCTGTAGAGCTTCAGTGCCTTACTTAATACTCACAGTCAATAGAGCAAGACTGTGGGCTTCTCTAAAATCTACAACAATATATCCTCCCTCCTGCTTTCATGACCTTAACGCTATAACGGAGATGAATGTAAAGATAGCGCAGATGTACTGACCTTCACAGAAGAGAAGATACCTGAACAGATGACCTTTCACTGGCCGTTAGGAAAAGATGATGTAAACTGATGGAGGAGTCGATGCTATCTTTGAGTGTAAAGGTGAGTCAGCCTCTAAAGAAAAGCACAGGAGAAAAAAGTGCTCAGAAATGACTGTTCTTTTTCCTCACGTATCATTTACAGTGTCCTTCTAGAGCAATCTGGGTGAAAATTGCGAACATGTTCTGAATACAAATTGTTTATTTGACCATGAAGTCCATAGATTTGTCCCAGGAAATGGTTATATTTCAATGGCAGGTGATAATGCACACTTTAGCAGTACTTCATGAGACATACAAAGTTATCAGACAAGTTTAAAACAAAAAAAGCTTCATTTTAAGACAATCTATTTCTGTGAGCTGTCCATTCTGCATATGCACCAAAAATGGGAAAAAAACAAAGTGGTTAAGGTAGAACAATGCAACACTACTCTAGCCAATCAACAACAGGGTTTATTTATGCTAGTGCACAGTACAGGGGGAAGGGGAGTAGCTATATACTGAACTCCATGCCATTGTCAAGAAGGAGAGAAACAGCCATAGGAGAAGGCAAGGCAAATGTTAAGAACTTTGCCAACAGTACTGAAGGGTTTCAACTGTGGAAAAGAAAGCTGAAGGTTTCCTATTCATTTTCTCATGTTTGCTAATATTTGTGATAGCAACCGGTTACCTTTGCAGAAGCAAATAAATATTTTCAATACACTAGAAGATACTAGTCCATAAACACCAACAAAAAAGTATGAAATCACTAGTACATGAGAGACTAGTGCAAAACCATCCTCAATCAACCATATCATGTTAATATGTGATATTAGTCCATAAACAACATCAATCAACCATATCATGTGAAAATTAAATATATTCAAGCATTTTTAAACTAGAGTACATATTTGAAAAATAAAAAGGTTATCTTACATAACATTAGTGAAATAAGCACTATAACACTAATGCTAGCTCAAAGCACATGTCCACCATGATGTGTCCCATGATGCTTTGCATGATGCTTTGCACAGAATAAGAGTCAGACTTCTGGTGGAAACAAAGCTGTACTAAAGCCTATAAAAGCTCACTGTCAACAAGTTATGGGAGACACTAAAACTGAGCTAAAAAGCAGTGACTCTGACCTACCTCGTTCTACCATAGATCACTGAGTGTCTGGAGCAATAGCATTTGAAGATTTTGTCTTAGTCTTGAAAAAGGTAATTGTGTATGTCTTTATAGAAAATGTATTGTATTGTAAATGAGACCCCAAACTTTTGAGTGGTAGTATATGGGCCTGTATCATTTACAACGAATCACAGCTTTCGTTTTCTTCATGCTGTTTCAGCGCATGGGTTGACATGACATTCTCTTGTGCATGTATCATTGATGTGATAATATTATCAATGCATTAAAGAACATCAATTGGCAGGAAGAATCGAGCCAACAAGGGGAAATTGAATGGTGTGATGATAAGGCTCTATTTCAAATGAGTGCAGATAAGAAAACAGTGCTTTCTCTCCTCTATTCACACCATATTACAGTGAGGGTTTTAATAAGAGGAGAATGGGCTAATTTGGAAAAAAATGACATTATTACCTACCTCATTTCTTTAAGACCTCTGTATTATTAACCTAAGCTACAGAATAACCTATGATTGGACTCTGCAGTTGCTAATATCGTTGGGAAATGCTTGAGAGATTGCTTGACGTGAGTCATTTGCCTTTGATCAGTAGTGAAACATCCTTCTCAAGTTTAATGTAGCCATCATTCCTCTCTACACTTATCCCACTCTGGCTTTCATAGCTAGCATTTTTAGTGTTTTAGCATTTGACATTGATGGCACTTCATAACTTGAATGTTTCAAACAAAAAGCATATTTACACCATTTTCCCGTTTATTTAAGATGTAGACAATCAGCCTAGACATGTTTGGAGTACAAATTTGGCCTCATTTGATTTAAAACTGGAGCTGCAAGGCTAACACAGACCAATACAAATCTCTCTAAAAAGACTCATTAACTAGTCCTAACAAACAAAATACCTCAAAAGTCACCTAAATAGTCCAGTGATTGTCTGTATAGTGCATGTCTGGGATGTGCCTGAATAACCCTTATTCATGAATTTCACAAATCACATATAATTTCTATATAGTTCCTGCTTTCCATCCATCCATCCATCCATTATCTTATCTGCTTAATCCTGATCAGGGTCACGGTGAGTGCCCTACCCCTCATCAGGGGCAGGGCACAGCATTCAAGGGCGTAGGAGTGGGTTTGAGATTGGGGGCACATTTGCTAATATGAATCAAAGCCCACCCTATCCCCTAAAATATGACGTATAAACTTATTACACCATAGGTAAGGTAGTAAATTACTGTATGTATAGTGACGTAGAACAACATTTGTGGAATTATAGTAAACCACAAATAAATAAACTAAATTCAACATTCTGTACTTCTGTTTATTACAGATAAACCTAATTTAAGATCACATTACAAACTATACATGTTACTCCACATTACCTGGTACTGTTGTCAGAAAACTTCTAAATTATGTGTGCAATGTCTGGATTATATACATATATAAAAATAAAGGTGGCACAAGTTTCAAAGTTTCATCAAAGAAGACAAAGGGTTCATTGATGCGAACTGTGTAATTTATAGCCACTGAAATCAAAATTTTAAAATTACATAAAAAAAAACCACCTAGTTTTTTTGTAATTTTGACTATTGGAGATTCATTTCAAGTATTTTCTATTAAAACTTTGAAGGTGTTTCTGTAACATTACATCATGAAACTATCTGTTTCCATTCTAAGATTTGGATATGTAATTTTGGGCAGAAATTGGTAAAAAAAATCAAATATCAACAAATTTACAGCAATTTATACAGATTTTACTTTTATTATATTCTTTTGGCACTAATCTGCTCCTAAAGCTTACATCTTACACTTTCATGATCTAAAAACAGAATCTAAAAGTTACAACAAGCTGATTTAGGAGCAAATGCAGTTTCACTTAGCTCTTTATTTTGCAGTTTGCTCGTCCAGTCAAGGACTGTTTCTCAAACCTCAAGTATGCAAGAACGAACTTGTGCACTTGACAAGTTCGAACTTGTAAAGATTGAACTTGCGGACTTGACAAGGACGAACTTCCCAAGTACGGGGGATTATTTTACATTTGGAACGCCAGCAAACTTGAAGACGTCACAGCCCAGCCTGCCCACAACCAGCTGACATAGACAGTTCAACATCTTTTTAATTCTGATTTGTGTATTCACTGAAAAATATATGAATTAAAATATGTATAACTTCTTTACATTTAATAGAGCAAAATGTGTCTATATAAAAAGCTAATGTCGGGAAATAATCACGTTTGTAGTTTGTGAGGAAAATTGAGCGGGTGGTCGCTGCAGTTGCTGCTGCTATGCTTTACCTTCAAGCTGAGGAGGAAGCAGCACAACTAAGGAGGAGAGCAAAAATGAAGATGAGGGAGAGGAAGAAAAGACGTGCACTGATGACTTGCCTTCTTGGCTCAGTACATTTCTCTTTTTTCTTGCGTTTGTAATCCAAGCTATAGAGAAATGGTTGTATTTAATATATTCCAAAGCACAGTGTACTCTTTACCATGTTTGGATAACTCCCGTTTCAGTAAAAATACACATTTAAGAAAGCCAACAAAATGGATATTATCTTTAAATACAGTTTTACACAAATTTATTTGAGATAAAATGATGCATTAATAAGAAATCATTTTGGTATCTTCTGTCATTGCCGCGTCTCCGTTGTGAAATGCATTCTGGGATACATTGCCGCACCAAGTCCACACAAGTCACCACCGATCCATACTCGATAGAAGGCGCGGATCAAGAACACATCCGGGAATTATCAGCAAACTTGCCTGTATCCGTACTTTGATTTGGAACCATACTTGGACTGAGAGTGATGACGTTTCACAAGTTCACAAGCACACAAGTCTGCACAAGTACGCATATTGAGAAACAGCCAAGGCTAGTCCTCCTGCTTGCTTTTCTAGCAATGACAGTTTGGTGCCAATTCAACGTTGTCATGACCATGCCCCTCCGTGTTCTGATTTGTTGCATTCTGAACCAATCGTATGCAACTCTTCCCCTCAGAAGATGTTTCAATAATTAAAACTCAAACGAGCGTGAATTACGAAGCTGCCAAAACGCGCTTTGAAATTATTATTTTTTTAAAACTCTTTTTCTGCAGTATTAGTTTTGGGTGGGACAAATCTACCTGTTTATGATATTGTGTGGGACCATAGAGTTAAAAATGGAGAGAGAGCACTGGTCACATGATTGTGTCATTCCGTGGAGGAATCGCCACCATTATCAAAATGGGAGAACTGGTTCAAAACTAAAGACAAAAACTCGTTCAAGTACAGCATACCAGTCATGTGCATGTTACAACTGCACAAATAAACGCAAAAGGGGGTCTGGAATATTCTTCCATAGGTAAGTAAGCCAGTAATATTCTTTTTTTTTTTTTTTATTTGGTCAATTTATGCAGGAAAGAAAATTCAAAAGTTATGTAATAAACAGCCACTTTGCTGCAGGTAGACGGTCTTGACTTTATAGAAAGAAATAAAACCACCAGCTGACATTTTTGACCCTATTTTCGGCATTTGTGTACAATAGCAAAAAGCACAGTTTTTGTTTACAATTCCATTTGTTAGACCAAAGATGTCTAGTAGTACTATTATGCAGGTTTATATTAATTAGGTCTATATGTCATGTCATGTCATACGCCGTCATCGCTTGGCGATGGTAGGCTGCACAGACGAGTCACTTCTCTCCAATGCCATCTATCTCTGGTTGCTTGTAGCAGGCTGATAGTCCAGTCCATGTCTTGATGTTATCCATCCAGGTTATTCTTGGTCTTCCACGTCTTCGGACTCCCTCCACAAGTCCTGTCATAACACTTCCTTCAATGCTCTCATGTGCTGCCTCATCACATGACCAAAGTAACGTAACTTGCGGGATTTAACATGCATCAGTAACTCCTTTTGAGTTCTAGCCATCTCATAGACTTGCTCAGTGGTCATCATCTTCATCCATGAGATCTTCAGCAACTTCCTGATGCACTTGTTCTCAAAAGCCTGAATACGTCTTTCTTCCTCTTTCTTCAATGTCCAGGCTTCACATCCATATGTAGCTACTGGCCAGACCAAGGCTTTCATCAGTCTTAGTTTAGTGCTGGTGCTCATTGACTTGCTTTTCCACATCTTTGTCAATTTGACCATCACCAACATGCCCATGGCCATTCTTGTCTTCACTTCACTGGCACAGCCTGCAGCTTTTGTTATTCTGCATCCCAAATATATGAAAGAGTCTACTTGTTCCAGAAGTCTTCCTTCGACTGTGATCTTCAGTATATCTTCAGTGTACATCATCACGTTTGTTTTAGCTGCATTGATCTGCATGTTATATTCCTTTGCAGCCTTCTCAGTGTGACTCACCAGCTCTTCTTTTCTTTTCTTGTGGCCAATAAGACGATGTCATCTGCATATCTGAGATAGTTAATAGTCCTTCCACCAATTTTGAATCCTCCCATAAATCCCTCTAGTGTTTTTCTCATCACTTGTTATCCTAAGATGTTGAATAATCATGGTGAAATGTTACATCCTTGATGGACTCCTTGTCTTACGTTGAACCATGCTGATGTGTGATCGGCGGTCCTGACGGCTGCACGCTGCTGACTGTACAAATTTCTCAGTAGCTGGATCAGGTGTGAGGGAAAACCCATCTCCAGCATGGTTATCCACAATTGGTCATGTTGTACCATGTCGAATGCCTTTGTGAAATCAATAAAACAGAAATACAGTTCCTGATTCCTTTCTCTTGCTTTCTCCAAGACGATCTGGAGGTTTGTGATCTGATCCCGAGTGCCTCTTCTTGGTCTAAATCCAGCTTGTTCATGGGCAATCTCCCCTTCCAGCTTAGACTGCATTCGTTTTAATATCACTCTCAACAAGATCTTGCTAACATGTGAGACCAGTGCAATGGTCCTGTAGTTCTTGCACTGGAGCAAGTCACCTTTCTTGGGCAGTGGGATGAAAAGTGATTGCATCCATTCTTCTGGCCAAATTCCGGTTTCCCAAACTTCCATACAGACCTCATGGAGTGTATTCAATGTGGTCTCTCCACCAAACCTGAGCAGTTCAACTGCTATGTAGCCAGTTCTAACATAGCACACTTGATTTCTTCTTTCAGTGGTGATGGTTCCTTTTCTTGAATATCAATCTGAATGTTATCTTCTGCACCACTGTATAGTTCCTCACAGTAGTTTTTCTATCGTTGACACACCTTCTTTGGTTCCACAAGTTTCATCCCATATTTGTCCTTGATGGCTACTGTGCAAGGCTGGAAAGGTTTGGTGAGCTTCTTTACTACCTGGAATACAGGTCTGCTGTTCCCTTTCTTTGCATTTTCTTCCAGCTCACTGCACAATAAGTCCATCTCAGCTAGCTTATCTCTTCTGAGCCTCTTCTGTACTTCACTTTGCAGTTCCCTGTAATCACTGGAAGACTGTTTTTGCTTCATGCTTCTTTTTAATCCACTCAAAGGTTTAACTGGTAATCCAGTTCTTGTGTTTGATGTGGTTCTTCTGTATTGTCTTCTTAGCAGCTTCCAGCATGACATTCTT
>BRDA01056904.1:0-24437 GCA_036984385.1 Crenuchus spilurus
GAGAGAGAGAGAGAGAGAGAGAGAGATAGAGAGAGAGAGAGAGAGAGAGACAGAGAGAGAGAGACAGACAGACAGAGAGAGAGAGATGATTAGTATGAATTATTCTTAATGATTTAACCTCTTATATAGTCAGAGCAGCCGTGACTCTGATGAAGGTTAAGCTGATAAGATATTTAACAGACTTTAAAGGAAACGTTCAAGATATCAGAGCACAGAAAGGACACAGACGTATGTATTTTATACGGGTTTGTCAAGCTGTGCTTTATAAGTGCAGTTTTGAACCTTTCCAACAGTATCTTCACTTCAGTTTAAATCATGTAGCACCAACATTTAATGCAGGGGTGTCCAACTCCAGTCCTGGAGGCCGGATTCCTGCACAGTCTTGTGATCTTCCAGATCACACACACCTGATTTAACTGTTTAACTGTAGTCTCAGACCTGAAACATCACCAAACTGTGCTGCACACCGAGCCTCCAGGACTGGAGTCTGACACTCTGGTCTCATGGTCTGTAAGTCTCAATTGTCTAGTGTACCTAATAGTTTCATAACCATTCAGAACCACCCCTCAACCTGCCCCCTTCTTCTTCTAAAATCACCCCTTTCACTTTCTTCCCTCTTTCACTTCCTAAACGTTCTTTCTACATGACTGTACAAACTCCGACCTTCATTTAGAAGATTCCTCAAAATACAGATCAGTGCAGGCTTGTTTAAGGACACCAAACCTGACAAACTGAACCCAAGTCAAAAAAAGCCTGGACATGTGTCACTTTACCTGTAATGAATATAAAATACCGTACCAGTCAAAAGTTTGGACACCTCTCATTCAATGTTTTTTTTTTTTTTTCCTTCTTTTTTTCCTACATTACTGAAGTCATCCAGACTCTGAGTGAACACATAAGGAATCATGTAGTACAGCAATTCTCAACTAGTGGGTCGTGACCCACATGTTCTGGGCGGGGCGAGGACAGATTGTAAAAAATAAATACATTTTAAAACAATTAAAGCTTATCTGATTTTGTCCTCGTCTTATAAATTAAAAAAAGAGACACAGGGAGGCAGGCGTCAGACCAGTGCGCAGCATTCTGGTTGCCATGGTAACCACCATTTGCTGGTTATCCACATATTATAAGCGAGTTTGGGCTTGTTTTTTCTAAAGTCACTTGTAAATCTCGTGAGTGGTGGGTTACGTTTTTTTTAGCTTGTTTTTGAACATGAAGTTGCTTATTTGGGCTTGACTTTCTTTCGCCCAACTCCCCATAACAAAGGAAAACATGAGAAGCACAAAAAATCTGCTCACTGAGACTAACAAACATGGGTTTCAGTGCCCCAAAACACAATGACACAAAACAAAGAAATGAGCTAAAAATATCCACCTACATAGCCTGACAATTTTCATATTAAAAGTGTTTAGCATCATTTTTGTGTTGTTTATGTATAATGTCATAATAAATATTTACCTTTATACTGTTTATACACCCTCTGTTTTACAGAATGTGGTGGGTTCCCAGTTGGGCTTATTTTGGGCTTGATTTCATAGAGCTGGTTGCTTGTTTCTTTCGCGATATCTGGCAACACTGCTGGTTACTCTTCTGTTTAAATTTGTGATGATGATCGGAGGCAAAGAATTTGGTGATAATTTTATGCTACGTGCTTTTAACAGTTTATAAATATTTAATAATATGTAATAATGTATTTTATTAATGATAAATATACATTTTATTATTTTATTATTGATAACACTTAAGTTATTATTAGTATATTATAATCATATCAATTTGTAAGTAATGTATTAATATTTATTAATAATATTAATTTAATTTATGTTCCAGCACCCCCTCAAACCCCCCGAATCAAGCCAGTCGTGTCCCCCCTGAAATCTCTTAAATTCTCTTTACATGTGTTTTTGAAGGCAATTTTTCAAAAATAATTTTGTTTGGATTGTATTCTAGAAAAGTGGGTCCCGACGTAATGACCATGAGAGAAAGTGGTTCCCGGGCTGAGACCAGTTGAGAACCCCTGATGTAGTAAACTTAAACAAACCAAAACATGTTTTTGATTTTACTTCAAAGTAAACACACAACTGATGTCTCAAACACATTAAGAGGCAAGAAATGCAAGTCATGAGCTCTTGATGAGACACAGCTGTTAACTGAAAGTCATTCCAGGTGACTACCTCATAAAGCTGACTGAGAAAATGTTTTAGTGGTGCAGGTCCAGTCTTAAAGCTCTGAACTGCAGTAATAAACCCGGTAAATCTTCAGCTCAGTCGCGCTGTGTTTCACAGTAAAGATGGAGGCGTTTCTATCAGGTCTGAAGACCATCAAGCTGCTTCATTAGATCAGATCTAATCACACTGACCTGTTTTCACCATTAATCAGCCGACAACAGCCCTGATAAACATCACTGATCTGTGTCTGCTGGGTTAGTGCAGTACAAGTGTAATCCATAAAGTAACTTTGTAATTACAGTTACACTGCATGTTGACAACTCAACGCTGTACAGTAAAGAAACGTGTAATGTGTTAAAAGTCCTGCAGGTCTGTCTGCAGGTTCAGCACATACTAAACATGGCGGGCGACTGTGCTTAATATAGAAGTGTATGTGCAGGAGGAAGGGGAGGGGCCATCCTCAGTGCCCTCAGATGACTCTACACTCAAGCTTGACTAGTCAAGTGCTGACACGAGCTACACAAAGCCAATCAGACCATCATTTCTTCTCTTTATTCTGAGTGTAAAGTTTATTCTGCAGTAACACACAAAAGTGTGTGAACTGAGACGCTCTAGTGTTAGCAGTGAGGAGGCCACACTGGAGATCTGATACCAGCTGTGGCTTCAGGGAGGTTTCATCTAATCTACTGCCGTGACATTTATTCTGACGTGTACATCACCATCATTCTGAGGACATGAAGACACTTTTAATGTCTGTCTGATTAAACAGATTCATTCTATAGTAATGTGAACCGGATGCTATGTTACAGTAGTGTGTGTGTTTTTTTACAATACTTCAATTTGGCAATCAACTCAATATTTTAACTTTCAGTAATTTTTTTAAATTAGCTGCACTTTTTTCAAATAATATTTTACTGCATTTAACTGCATTCTTTCATATTTTATTGTATTTGGCTGTTTTTTACTGTATGTACCATATTTTGTCATATTACTTTATTTTACAGTGTTTTGCTATATTTTACAATAATTTACTGCATTTTACCATATTTTGCCACATTCCTTTCTTGTAAGTCAATGTATTTTACTGTATTTTTGCTGTATTTTGTAGCATTTTACTGTATTTTGCTGTATTGTACTGTATTTTGTGGTATTTTACTGTATTTTGTTGTATTTTGTTGCATTTTACTATATTTTACTGTATTTGTTTTTATTTTATTTTGCTGTATTTTGTTGAATTTTCCTGAACTTCACTGTATTTTACTATATGTTGCTGTGTTTGCTGTATTTTGTTGCATTTCACTGTATTTTGTTGTATTTTACTATATTGTACTGTATTTTGTTGTATTTTACTACATTTTACTATATTTTGTTGTATTTTACTACATTTTACTATATTTTGTTGTATTTTACTACATTTTACAAAATTTTACTGTATTTTGTTGTATTTTACTATATTTTGCTGTATTTTTTCTGTATTTTGTTGATAAATAAAAAGTTGCTTATGGATGAGAGAGATTAAAAAAGAATAAACATGTTAGATAAAGTATAAACATGTAGAAATGTGTCTGACTAGTGTTTTCTGCACCAAATCTTAAAACTTCACAATTCTTTTATTTGGCAATAAACTCAACATTCTAACTTTCAATTTTCTCTTAAAAATTATGTGCAGTATTTTGGCACCATTTTCTGTATTTTACTGACAACTGAAGAGCATTTAAACAAACATTTGGTTTTAAAGACACTGATGAGTTTGTATTTGGTATTGAGTATCTGACACTGAGGTCTTAACTCTGATGCTGTAGCAGCTCTATGTTACTACTGAAGCGCATCCAACAGTAAGGATGGCACAGAGTGACAGGAGACACACGACAGCACACAGAAAGCTCCAGATCCACATGCTGGTCATTTTCCTGCCCAGTGTGGACGTCTGCCCTCCACTGATGCTCTGCATCATGTTCAGTGATCTCTAATAAGACAGTAATAAGATTAAAGACGTACCAAAAGCCTAGCGAAGGTCTCCCAGCTTCACCTAAACATGGCGGCCACACGAACCAAGACGGCTAATCGGAAACGACGCACTTCAAACGTCTCATGTTCCTCAAGCTGACAAGTGTGAGCCGCCTCCGCCCCGACAGAGCGTGGGCTCCTTCTCCGGCAGGCCCCTTCGCCCCCTTACCGCTAACTCACAACGATCCCAAATTAGCCTCATCCTAAAGCCCGGTGCCCTGAGCCGACAGGCCCTGTTAGACCTCCTGAGCTGGACTCATTCAGCCATACAAAGACCTCCAACACTTCAGGACCAAACACCAAAGCACTACTGTCAGCACACGGAGCTGCAAAACACTGAACACAGCACTGCCACATACATTACACAGAGTGGACCATATGATAATATTTATCTTTTTATCACATTATATCACAATACGGCTGGTGAATGTTGTCAGAACTAAACAGAACACAGAATTGGGTCTGTTCTGGCAAAGAGAGGAGCTGAAAGCTCTCCGTTTACAGGTCGGTCTATGTTCTAGCCCTCACCTGGTCCTGAGCTTTGGTGACTGAAAGAACGAGATCACGGATACAAGCAGATGAAATGAGCTTCTTGTTCAAGGTGTCCAGAGTCTCCCTTACACACAGGGTGAGGAGGAAAGAGTCAGAGCCGCTGCTCCTCCATGTCAACAGGAGCCAGTTGAGGTGATTTGGGTGGTTAGGATGCCTCCTGAACGCCTCCCTGCTAAAGTGTTCTGGGCATGTCTGACTGGGAGGAGACCCCAGTAAAGACCCAGGACACACTGGACAGATTATATCTCAGCTAGCCTTGGAATCGTCCCATATGAGCTAGAAGACGTGGATGGAGAGAGGGACGTCTGCTCTACTTTGCAATGGGTTGCTGACCCAAATACGGATAAGTGTAAGATGATGGATCGATGGACGGATTGGCTCAAACATCAGTAAAAATCCACTTAATGCATCTGAAGATGGTTTATTAGAAGCAGAATCTTTAATTAGCAGCTCAGAATAGTCAGAAATGAACAAGTTGAGTATATATATATATATATCATCAGACTCAGAGTGGCAGCAGGTTTTGGTTTGAATGATTCGGTATTTAGCAGCGGAAGAGAAGCTCACAGAGTAAAGGAAATGAGTTTTACTCAATCATATCATCTACAAACCACACCGGAGCCAGAGACAGGATGAACCTGAGAGCCTGAATCTTCATTTACCACAAAAGATGTGGAGCCTCAGAAACATGTACAGAGACTAAATTTAATCCTCACACACTCAGAGACCGTCAGAGACTTGGAGCTTAGAAACTGCAGAGGGCCTAGCACTGAGCCCTGAGGCACGGACCCTGCAGACAGGCCAGGACTCTGACTTCTGACTAATGGTGTAAAGACAGAGTGAACACTTACGTGGCATGATGCCCTGGCTGACCAGCTCCTCTCCACTGCGTCTCTGCTCACGTTTTAGCTGCAGAACTGCAAGAAACCCAGAAATCATTCATACAGCAGCAGGGAAGCACCTAAAGCTCATCAACAGGTGCAAACACCTGGTCAGACCTCTCCAGAACTGCAGATTTATACGCCCACAAGCGCTGAAGCTTAAAGCAGCAGTTTGATGTTTTCACAACTCGGCTACAGTGAAAAAGAGCTCAGGATCACAGCAGCCTCAGAAGTTTCCTCAGACTGAGCTCCGACCCATTCAGCCAACAGCTTCCTTTAGACTTTTAACAGCCCGGCTTTGTGAGAGAGAAAGAGAGAGAGAGAGACATCGACTTCCTCTTCCTGTTTTTACCTTCTTCTTAACACCAGAAGTCAGTGATTGAGATGTTTCTGCAGCTTTCCGATCTTTCTGAACTGCATTAGCGGCACCAGTACAAACCGGACCTCTGTATTAGGGGGTCCTGGTAAAAAGCCAGGCACAGGGAACTGCTAAAGCTAAAATCACTCTTAAGTTTCATTTTAGCATGTAAAGTGTGCTTTTGTTATAACGGTCTCTGATGTCCAGGGATGGCGTTGGAGCGTTGCTGATTGTATTCAGCCAGAAGAGCATTTAGGATGTTGGATGAACACCACCTCATCCCCAACTCATCCCAAAAGTACTGGATGGAGGACAGAACAGTTCTAGGAGCCCGACACCCCTCTAGCCCACACCTGGCATGAATGAAATGTAAATGTGTATAATACAGAACCTCAGCAGGGCCTTAGGTCGGTCTCATGCAAACACGGACCTCAAATGAGGAAACTCTAACGTGAATATGAAAACCCTCATCCACCGCTTACATTTGCAATACTTTGCAGTGGGGAACTCGGGTTCTTCCTGTAAACAGTCGATACAGCCCAGAGACCAGTTCTCATATTAAACAGCATCTCCTCCTCACAGAGATGTGCTGAATGAGCTGTAGTACACAGTCACTCCAGAAGATTATAACCACCACCTCTGTGCTGATCCCGGACACTTTTCTGTTCATTACAGACATGAACTGGTCCACTGTGGACTGTCGATCACTCTGTTCCACTTGCCACTGTGAAGCTGTTGGGAGGCTCAAAGTGCGAGAAGTCCAGTCTCAGTACACGCTCACTACAGCAGCTCTGTAACCCATAATGTTAGTGGTTTCTGAGATACTACCTCCACCATGTTTCACACGGTACCCTATTATCATGATGTCAGTCACGTGCTTTGTTCATGATGATGGTTTTACACTGTGATGCTGTGGCCGGGTGCAGGATGAGTGTTACGTGTCTGATCTCTGGTCACTTTCAAATTATGTGGGTAAAGATGTGTGAACATTTACACTGTTTCACACTTTTCTCAGATGTAGACCATCAGTCAGAGAGAGAGAGAGAGAGAGAGAGAGAGAGACAGACAGACAGAGACAGACACAGAGACAGACAGAGAGAGACAGAGAGACAGAGAGAGAAACATTGAGAGAAAGAGAGAGACACAGAGAGAGAGAGAGACAGAGACAGAGAGAGAGAGACAGAGACAGACAGAGAGAGACAAAGACAGAGAGACAGACAGAGAGACAGAGAGAGAGACAGAGACAGAGAGAGAAACATTGAGAGAAAGAGAGACAGAGACAGAGAAACATTGAGAGAAAGAGAGAGACACAGAGAGAGAGAGAGACAGAGAGAGACACACAGAGAGAGAGAGAGAGAGAGAGACAGAGAAACATTGAAAGAGAGAGACACAGAGAGAGAGAGAGAGACAGAGACAGAGAGAGAGACAGAGACACAGAGAGAGACAGAGAGAGAGAGAGAGACAGAGAGACAGAGAGAGAGACAGAGACACAGAGAGAGACAGAGAGACAGAGAGAGGAGGAGGCACCACTGAGCAGTGTGTGTTAGAGATCAGATCTGTTGCAGCTGCTCACACTCAGATCTCATCTCTCACAATCTCTCTCTCTCACTCACACACACACACGCACACACACACACACACACACACACACACACACACACACACTTATCTGAAACAGTAAGAAATAGGCAACATGTTAACCACACAAACCAGACCAAACTAAACGATCAGTAATGAACTAGATTAGCATTTCCTGGAGGAAGTACAGAGTGTTTGAAAAGAGCTGAAGGTGTGTGTGTGTGTGTGTGTGTGTGGTCTAGTTCACATGTGCATGCGTATTTTGTGAAAATGGGGATCCCCTCCTCCGTTCACATGAGAAATCAACGACAGTGTGTGGAGCAGCCAAACCAGCAGCTGCTGATACAGTCCTAACTGTACAGCCACGCCGGCCAATCAGAAACCTGTAAACAACAATGACATCACAGTGAGGGGACAGGAGGCGTGAAGTTCCTCAGTACCACACAGCACTGACCTCCATCACAGTTCTGAGTCTCTGTCCATCAACAGTGTCAGAGTAACTGTACAGTCTCCCTCACACTGACAGCACTGTCAGCAGAGTGAGAGGAGTGAGAGGAGTGAGAGGAAGTGTGTATGATTATATAGAGGATGACCAAAGAGTTTCTGATAACGTGGACAGTGGGTGGAGCTAGAAGGTTTTTTTTGTTTTTTGTTTTTAATAAAGTGGAAAGTGGGTGGAGCTACAAGTTTTTTTTATAAAGTGTACAGTGGGTGGAGCTAGAAAAGAGTACTAGCATGAAAAGGGATAAAAAGAGGAAGAGGCTGTAAAAAAAAGTGAACTTACTGCCATCTAGTGGTCATATTTTAATCTGTATACATTTGTTTATAATGAATTACCAAAAATATACATATACAGCACTTGTCTGTGTAAACACACACATTATTACTCAAATGACACCTGACATATTTAAGACATCCTGTCTGCACTGTTTAAAGTCTGAAAACAGAGCTGCACAACACCCGATTCCTCACACACACACACACACACACACATATAACATTAATCAGCGTGTTAATAAATCAATTTACGTTAAATACTGAGCACAGTGTGAGCACAGTCAGCTTAATGGTGTAAGGAGGTTAAACCTGCTGGTGTTAATGAGCTGTACACTCAGACTATCTGCTTAAAGCCCCGCCCATTTCCAGCTTTTTTTGTAAACAGGCACAGTCACAGCGCAGAAAATAAACAAAAATCTAAACTACAATCAGTGCTTTTCATTTCTGTAGCTCATTCTCTCTTTGGTCTTCATGTCTGATTCGAGTGAAGATGATGATTTGATGTATAGATTATGTTTATATTTCTAAAAGTGGACGCCTGGTCAATCTGCACATTTAACTGACGTTCTCAGTGAAGTAAGACGTACGTTCACTGCTACAGGACATGAAAAGTTAAATATTTAGTGCAGATTCTTTTATTTACTGAATGTAACAGTGAATAAAAATAAAAACTCTATTTGAGGTGTTACGACCTGTGCACAGGCCACACAACACGGTTCACTGAGGACAGCAGTATAAACATGCCGTTTAACCAGGGGACCTAACTTTTATACAAGACTTTCAAGTGTCTTTATGACCACCATCATCATGATCTGTGAGGTCAGAGGTCAGTGAGAGGTCAGGGGCTGCTTGACCCCCATGACTCTGAAGGTGGCAGCAGCGATCTTCTCGTACAGCAGAAACATGAGGGCAGCAGTGAGGACCGTCTGCAGGAGTTTAGCCTCCAGACCTTTAAACAGACCCAGGACACCCGACCTCCTACAGCACAGACAGACGTACATCAGTGACGAGCTCGTACATCAGCACATTTCAACACAGCACGTGTACACAAACGTTTGTTGACTGTAGGCCCGTTTATAATGATCTAGAACGTGTGTGTGTTACCTGACTCTGTTGATGAGCAGATATGTAACACTCCTCAGGCTGCTCAGTAGTCTGGACTGCTCTGTCTGCTGTCTGTGTTGACCAAACTGACCAACACATGTTAAATAAAGACAGAATTCATGTTTACTGGAGCTGCACATCCACACACAGACATAAAGACTTTAACCCTCTGGAGTCGACTCTCCCGCCGGCAGGATATTAACAAAGTTCTGCAAAAACACTTATTTGCCCCTGCGAGACTTTTTCCCCGAAACTAAACACCCAGGAAAACTTAAAAGGTCTACTTTTCAAATTTATAGAGCTTGAACTGAAATATATTTTAGATTCTTGTGAGAGGAGCATAATTAAGCAGTGACACATTTTTCACCGCAAGTCAGAGCGCGGCGCTTTTTTCCCCCCACTCAAGCCATCATTCATATGATAACAGAATGGAAATTCCAGACATTCCATTAGAGGATTAGTGGCCCAGGAATGTGTGAAAATGCCCATTTGGTCTCTAAAAAACAAAGAGCATTCACCTGATCACGAATATCCCATGTAGGACCGAGTGATTCAGAAAAATAGAGTGTCACATAGTTAAGCTTTAGAAATAAAACCACATACAATGTCTAAAAACTGTAATGAGCAGTGTGTAGCCAACACCTCTGTTTATTCAGTTCTAAGCTCAAAAGTCTTGACTAGAAATGTTTACAGTGTTTTTCACAACATATCAGCACATCTGAAAACAGGTTTTTGTAAAGTCTAAGTTTAGAGCAGATTTAATCAGAATATAGATTTATGACACTCTTACTGTTCTGACTCTGTTGTTGCTGAGTTTGTGCTGAACTAAAGCCTGTGTAACACTTTGGGGAAAATAAGGTTAGATGTGTGTAATTTGTAAAAAGTCAGGACAGTTCAGACTACATCAGAGGGTCTGAAACAGCCTCAGCCTGCAGGGGGTTAAAGTGATGTTATTAATGAATAGTGATGAGTCTTACCCGCAGTATGGACTGTACAGTCTGCAGAGGATACGTTACTGTAGTGGCCACAGCCTTCGCTACGGCTCCAATAACAAACACCTCCAGCGAGGACAACTGGGTCATTCAAACAGAACCACAACACACTTGTCTTACTAGTGGACATACACAAAGTCGTAACTTCTCATCTATACAGTTTTACTAGAATTACAACTTATTTAAAGGCAGATGTTAATGATAAAGGACTGATTGTATTTGGGGGTTAAAGGTCAGAGTGTGAAGGAAGTAGCTGAATGTGCAGGTGTGTGAAGTGTACGGTCTCAGTAACGGTGCCAGTCTACAGGAGGAACCTGATGTACAGGGACCGCTGTGTTCATTTTCACAGCTTTACCTCAGTGTGTGCTCCTCTCCTCAGCTGCCTCTTCAGGGTCTCGTAGATCATGAACTGGATGCCAGGGTTCAGTACCAGCAGGAGGGAGGGACACGTCCCATTCCACAAAGCACCCAGTCCCTCTCGCTTTATAATCTGCACTAATGCATCTACACACACACACACACACACACACACACACACACACACACACACACACACACACACACAGGGTATCAGTGATCTGAGCTTTATTACACACTGTTAACAAACTTTAATCTACAAGACCAACAAGGTAGGTGTGTCTAATAGAGGATAGTGAGTGACACAGCAGCTCTAACACACCACCACCACATCAGTGGCACTGACCACCTGCTCTGTGGAGGTCCTGACTATTGAAGAACAGGAAGAACACAGAGAAACAGATGGACTACAGTCTGTACAATGTGCATGTGACTCCGCCTCCTTCTTATGCAGTCATCTGATCACCAGTTAAATGAGGAAAAACAATTAAGTGTGTGTCTCCTGCTTCCTTACCCACAATTCCTCTGTAGTGCGTGGGCTGTATGTCCTCGTTCCTGAACTTTGCTCCCTGCAGTTTGAGTCTGGTATTGACCACCCAGAGTGGAGTAGTGACCAGAACATTCACTACACCTGTACACACACACACACACACACACACACACACACACACACACACACACACACCTGATTTACCATCATATCACTCTCCTCCGTATGACCTCACAGGTTTCAGAAGACCTGAGGACGGCTGATGCTGTGACGGCTGGTTCTCATCACTCACTGTACTAAGTCTCCCCTTTAACTTCACCGACAGAGCTCACCTGCCACAATGCCAAAGATCAGGTCTTTCCCCGGGGTTGACCTCTGACCCTGCAGCCACGTGGCCTTCAGACTGTGGAAGCAGTAGAAGTAGACAAAGTTGGAGCAACAGAGACTGCAAATGACTGGAAACCAGCCTCTGTAAGGAGCAAACCTGGGGGGGGGGGGGAAAGAAAGAGACAGAGAGGGGGGGGGGAGAGGGGAGAGAGACAGAGAGAGAGAGAGAGATGGGGGTGCAAAAAGTATATGAAAATGTAGTAAATTGCTAAAATGTGTTTTTTGTTGTTAAATGTACTTGAGCGAGACTTACAGGCCTTCCTCCTTAATGATCTCCATCAGGACCGCTGGAGTGGACCGGGCTTTCCGCTCATCGTCCACTAGAGAGAGATAAAACACAACAGACAAGGTTCTAGTAAAGCTTCAGAGTGTATATAGAACAGGTTCTCCTAAAGTACATACACCATGTGTGAGCACTTTAACTCTGCACTTTGCCTCAGGATGAAACGAGCTGAACAGAGATGAATGGAGACTAATAGAGACAAATAGAGACTAAAGAGAGATTAATAGAGACCGATGGAGATTATTGGGGATTAATGGAGATTACTGGAGACCGATGGAGGTTACTGGAGACTGATGGAGGTTACTGGAGACTGATGGAGGTTACTGGAGACTGATGGAGGTTACTGGAGACTGATGGAGGTTATTGGAGACTGGTGGAGGTTATTGGAGACTGGTGGAGGTTATTGGAGACTGGTGGAGGTTATTGGAGACTAATGTAGATTAATGGAGATTATTGGAAACTGATGGAGGTTATTGGAGACTGATGGAGGTTATTGGAGACTGATGGAGGTTATTGGAGACTGATGTAGATGAATGGAGGTTATTGAAGATTACTGGAGACAAATGGAGATGAATGGAGGTGTGGACTGGAGCTGGATCACTGCAGTACCTTGAAGACGAAGTCTCGCTGTGTCCAGAGGAAAGAAAACGGTCATGGCAGTCACGCTGCCCTACACACAGAAACACACAGTAAATACAATCAGTCTGCACAGCAGTCGCGTGATCGGAACCTGGGAAGTGATGAACTCAGCAGGCTGGCAGAGCTCCAGCAGCAGGTCTGGGCATAGCTGCCACACAGAGAATCACTACACACTGTATTACTGTCTGTAATTATTATAATATTAATGTTTATCTGAGTAATTACACACACAGTGCTCAGATTAATCACTTTTACATGTTACCAGTAGACACTCAACTCTTACCACAACATTACACAAACCTCTAACTCTGTGTGTATGTGTGTGTGTGTGTGTGTGTGTGTGTGTGTGTGTGTGTGTGTGTGTGTGTGTGTGTACCATCGCTCCGGACACAGCGTGCACAAGACTTTCATAAGAGAAAACCTCCGCGAGCCAAAAGCCCTCGGAACCCATCGGGACCTCCTGGATCAGCTCCTAGTTTTGAAGTTCAGAGTCTGTCTGAGATTGACCGGAACTTTCTGTCCGTACGCTCTGAATCACACACAGCTGCTGTTTCCAGCCGGAGCCTTCTGAGCGACGCACCTGCAGCTCCACTGTTCCCTTACCGCTTCGGTACGCTGATTGGACACAGCATGAGAATACTCGCATGTGATTGGTTAAAGTCTTGGATCGGTCATTTAGAAGACGGGAGTGTGTTCCAACAGAGCGATTCAGCCTATTGAAGTGTACACTCCGTAATTACACAACGCGTTTACAGGAAGTCACGTGCTTTATTTTATAGTTAGCTAGTTACCTGCATAGACAGACAGACATACATTAATCACCATAAAATTATTTTTACATTATCTTCTAGCATCTTTTGTTAGCTTTATTTAAAAAGTTTCCTCTCAGTGTCCATCTTCACATCATCCATTCTAGGTGTAATTTTATGTAAATTAGGTCTATTGACCACACATTCCAAAAATAAGTGCAAAACTGTTGGTAATGAGTTGGAGTGAAGTTTGACACAAGTTTCAGTGAAGAAATTTGCTGTTTTTAACCCTTTATTCATTTTTAATAATGCATTATAATAATAAGTTGAACTTATATAGCGCATTTCTATTTTCTATTAATATTTTATTCATAATTAATATTAATATCAGTTATTTTATTATTAGTAATAATGATTAGTTATTAGTATATTGTTAATAGTAACTAGTAACGATTAATAAAATATTAATAAATATTTAAGTACTGTATTAATATTTGTTAATAGTAAAAAATAAATTATATATATATATATATATAATGTGTGTGTGTGGGGGGGTCTGGAATATAAACATACATATATTTATATATATATATATATGTATGTATGTTTATATTCCAGACCCCCCACACACACACACACACACACACACACACACCGCCCCATGGGTATTCTTTATTTCAATATATGAAAGGTGGCAACCCTAGCAGCAGTGGAACTGTGTTCTCTGCTCCATCCAGTACTTTTGGGATAAGTTGAGGATGAGATGGTGGTGGTGATCGTCCAACATCCTGATGCTCTTGTGGCTGAGTCTAGTAGAACGGCTTTCCTGGACAGTAGAGACTCCACCAGAAGCGGAAAAAAGTCTTCATAGTTTTGATTTCAGAATGAATGAGCAAGTGTCCAAATACTTTTGGCCCTATAGTTATATCTGCCTTGAATGGACGTGGACGATTTGTAAACATATCCCATTACAGTATGAACCCTTGAACACAGATCCAGTCCAGAGGTGACCCATATTTAAAATGAGGAGAAGGGATATGGCCCACATCTTGGCCAGTGTTGACCCATATCTGCAAACCAGATCTGTACCGGTATTGGGCTGTAGTGCCAAACAAAATGAGGTTGGATCCATTTTTTTTTGATCCGGCCCAGAAACCAATGGATAATTTGGGTCAGATCCAGGCAAAAATCATTTTTGATATCTGGGTTATTATCATGTCTCCTGGTTGTCTCTGGAGGATGGTGGGCGTGTACATACTGATATCATTCCTGAAGCTTGAACCTGATTGGTGAAACTGGGGCTGTTACTACTTACCAGCATTACAGCCATCTTCTGTATCCTATCCGGGCCTACAGCCACCCAGAGATCCAGCACACTGTGAGTCTGGTTCAGATCACCCTGAAAACCTTCACTTCCTGGATCAGCAGGTATGTCATGTTGTACTGCCTCAGAGTACTTATTAACATATCTGTTGGTCTGCTTCCAAGTCTTGTTTGGTGGCTTTTATATTAAATTCTTTTAATACCACGTCTCACTTATCAGGAACAAATTCTTCAATGGTATGCGGCAAAAGATTTCCCTATTAGATAATAAACATCCAATATGTCTTAGTGACTGCTACTTTTGGCAAGCACAAAGCCCTGAAGCTATACACCCACTCCTGGATAACTTACATTCATACCAACAACAACAGGAACCTTTTATGTTCCTTAGTGAGTCATCCTGTGTCAGTGATATCATGTCATTTTGTGTTTATTTATTATTCATTATAAAAAATGATCCAAAGAGTGAGATATAGCAAGCGTTGACCTGTGGGAATTTTGGGCTATTTTCAGTACCTTTATACAGTATATCACATTATAAATGTTTATCACAACAATGCTTGGTGTCTTTAACATCACCTATATGACCTGACCAATATTTTACACTTTAATGTACTGTATCAACTAAAAACACTCAAAGAAAACAAAATTAGGTTTGGAAATGAATGATAAACACAATCATAAAGCTTTTTCAAGATGTAAAATATGAACACGGGTTGTAAAAGTGAAGATATGGTCAAAATTTAAGTTGACATACAACTACTTACAACAAAAAGCAGCTGTGATGCATTTTCTCTCCACTAGGGGCAGTGTTGACGGCATTGTGCAGCTTCCTCCCTGGGCATCTTGCCCACATCACTTTTACAGTAAATATGATGTTTATATCAAGTTTAAATGATCATATCTCTGTTTTTACTTGACCTATCAACATGAAACTAACACTAGTATAAAAATTGGAGACATGGCTTTGGACTGAAGTTCACTTCAATGATTAACATGACTTTGTTTCTGTGCTGTGACGTCTAGAACCAGACATGTTATTTGATCAAGCTCCAGAGCAGTTGACTGAACTTTAATATTATTTTATTAGAATAAAAAAGAGCATTTATAAGACTGTGGTCAACATATTGTCAGACATCAACAACAAAATCAGCATATTAATATTCTCTTTTATTTAATCAGAGTTATTCAATAATAAAAGGTTTCCTAACAGTGACACATAGTAAGACCATTTAAATACACAAGTCCTCAGGTACTAGTGCAATAGTACTTGTGAGACTTTTATTATGTAAACTGTGCTCAGTTAAAGCAGCATTATAAATAATATTGAGTAGGTAAGTAAACATAGCAAACTTATTGGACTAGTTCTGTGAAGTAAACAAGTCTCAACAGAATTACAGGTTATTCTGGATAACAGGCTTTACATCAGTACTTACCAGACTGGGTCATCTCAAACAAACATCTATTAAACATTCTACAGTATCATGTTTTCATAGGTGAACCCAGTGTGTCCCAGGGCAACGTGTCAGTATACGGGACTTGGACCGATGGTCATATTACACTCAACACCCAATGTGTCAGTAACAAGGGTACGGACGGGCCAACAGTAAAAGGTGCTTGGGCCGACCCCCATGTGTGCTCACATGGTCCAGATTTGTTTTTATAGACTCGCAGTAGATGCAATAGTGTTGCCCAATACAAAGTTATGAGGTAATGCAGAATATCTAAAACACGTCATACAAGATCAGCCTGTACTCCTGGACCGATGTGACTCAGGCTTGGGCCGTAAAGTTTAAGCGATGTTAGCTGTGCAAACTCTCAGTTGTTGTGTACATGTAAATGTATGTTGTGTAGATTCTGATGTTTGTAGAGGGAAATGCTTTAATGTTGACTTTTCCAGTCGAACAGCATACCATTACAATCAGCGGCGTGCTCCCTGACCCATAAAGAACATGTTCTAACTGTTTTTGGCTCTAGAGGTCAGACCAAGAACCCAGTTTTTTACCTTTAACTTTAAATATTTAACATTTGTCTCAAACACTGGGATCATCACCGATTTAATATTCTGTCATTTAATGACGTCTGATTGTGTATTTTTAAGATTCAGGCTTTAATGACCATTTAAAAACTGTTTTTAGTGCAGTTTTTAGTTTTTAGTGGTGTAAAAGTGACTGTGACTCAGATCTTGGACTGGGATGTGATGTTTTTGAGAAGATCATCTGCCTCCAGAAAGTTATTTTTGACGTAGCCGTACGTTTGGACTAAAAGACCTTTGAACAGAATCTCTGAGATCTCGAGTATTAGAGATCATGACTTCTAGTGACGTCTACACGTTTAGATGAAGGACCTGATTGGGTGAAAGAATGTAGCTGTTCATTCTGAAGACAGAAGAGCTGTTTTTCTCAGCCGTCATCTTGAGAACAGTAAACAGTCGCATTGACGGAGGATTTAAAGTTGATCCCTGTTTACTGAACACCTGGGTTCAGTCCCAATCTGCCCGTCAGGGTTACTGATGTCTTAAAGGGAACGTAGGATAGAAGACCAAACACTTATTTGTAGTTAATTTTAGTTTGATGAGCAGCCGTAATCTGGGGGTTAAGGATCTGGTCTTGTGACGATTGGTTCAATCCCCGGGCAGTGCCATGACTGAAGTGCCCTTGAACAAGGCACCTAACCACCAACTGCTTCCTGGCACCATGAATAAGGCTGCCTACCACTTCGGGCACATGCACTCACAGCCTAGTGTTTTCACTAGTGTGTGATTCACTGCAGGGGTGGGTTAAATATGGAGGTCAAATTCTGCAATCACATTGGTGAAAAGTTTAATCTAATCTAAAATGCTCAAAATGTGCCGCCCACCCCATTCTGTACAGTCCACACATGGAAACATTATGAATTTCATTTTATGATGTCAGAGAAGCAAACACCCGCCTATTCAGCCCACAGCAGTAAAGCTCCGCCCACTTCTCACTGATACCTTAAAGTGTGGACTGCTTTGTGAATGATGCACAAAGCAGCCAATCAGAATAGATCATTTAAATCTTAAAGGTACAGTAACAGCAGGTTTAGTTCTGTGGTTGTAAAATGATCACATAGACTTGGGTTATGACCCAAAAAAAGTCCTCAGGAACAAAAAAAAATAAAGGATCTGCAGGGTTATGGGCTCTGAATGTTGGTCCTGGTCGAATCATTTCCCAAGTGCGCTCAGTTTATTGGTGCTAAAGGACTGAGACTTCCCCAGGTTTACTTTACGTTTTTGATAAATCTCCGCTTTCAACCTCGCGTCCTCTTCCTCCTCCCTCCACAGCTTTCGCTTTTGTTTCTCCAGCTCCATGTCATCACTGTAACTCTCCGTCAGCTGTCTTTCCCTCGTCAGGATGCTTTCCTGCCTTTCCTCCAGGATCTTCTCCTGCTTCTCCCGGATCTTCTTCTCGGCCGGCGGGTACAGATTAGTGGTGTAGCAGCACCTGCCGTTGATGGCCACCAAAGTTTCGATCTTCTCCAGAAGTTTTGTCACCTGCTCGCGGTTCTCTGGGTCCTTGTTGTTGAAAAACACAAAACCGCCACTGCACTTACGGATGAAGTCCCTCAGGTCCTTGTCAGAGCTTCCGATGACCTCGTTGGGGGTCTTTCCCTCCAGGCGGTCCCCCTGTGTGAAGACAACGATGGTGTACATCCAGATGCTTCTCCCAAACATGCTCTCGATCAGCTTGTGCATGTCTTTGTCCTCGTTTGTGAGGTTCCCCAATGGAAGAACCAGAAGGAAGACGTGTGGTCCGGGCTTGTACAGCGAGACGGATTTCAGGATGTCTCGGATCACTTCCTTCTCCATGCGCTTGGTCTTGTTCAGCCCGGGAGTGTCAATCACAGCCACGGGCTTCCCTTCGAGGTTCCCGATCACCTTCTCACAGAACAGAGTAACTCGGGCCAGCTGCATGTCTGTGTTGAAGGCATGGAAACCCAGAATTGTGTTTCCTGTAGAGCTCTTCCCTCCACCTCTACGACCCAACAGCATGATGCGGAACTCGTCCATCTCCGCTGAAAAATGAGGAGTAATTAGATTACTTAATGAGTAAAGTAATCTCAGTAAAGTTTTGAGAAGTAATTAGTCATTATAATGCAGTACTTTTTTGAGTAATGACCCGACACTGTTAAACAGTACACAGAGGGATGTTTGCTTGTGCATGAAATAGTGAATAAAGGACATACATATACCAAAAGATAGTCACCCCAATGATGTTAGGTATGTCACCATAATGTCAAAGCCTCCATCAGCAGCTGGTCCAGTACCAGAACTCAGCACACCTGAGCTATTACACAGAGAGGTGAGGAGAGCCTGAGCCAGTTTATGAAGATGGAGATGATTAGGAGTGGGCAGAACATCAGTCCTGCTCTTTTAGAGGATGTGACCAGACTCATCTCATGTTTCCTGAGGCTTTGGGATCCAGGAACAGCGCCTCCTGTTGTCCACCAACATCACATCACAGGTCTCCCATCCAAGTCCTGACCAGACCCAGACCTGCCTAGCTTCACTTCTGACACAGCCTATACCTGAGGCATACATCTCTGACCCGCATAGTGCAGTGAATGAAACGGGTCGGCTCTGGCTGCCAGAAGCCAAATAATTATTGAAAACAATTAAGAGCAGTAAATAATGATTATAATGTTATTTAATAAGCTGATAATAGATATAATTTGGCTGTTTTGTGAGATTTGTTATGTTTAGTGGTGCTGTACAGGTGTGTAAAGTTTACATGTTTAGCCACAGTGTAAATAAATAACATGAATCACTAATTAAATAAAAATACACAGCTTCCAGCGGCCGGAACAGGCCCGATTCTGGGCTGTCATTCATTGTGGTATGTGGGATGTGGTTCAGGTTTGTGCTGTATCAGCGTGTTAGCGGCGTTTATATGTTATGTTAATTTCCAGTGTGAGAGACTTTGAGAGTAGTGATGTAAACATGGAGGGGAAACGGTGCCTCCAGTGGTGCTTTAGTGTTTTTTAGTGATGCAGGGTTGGAAAGCTTTACTGTAACTCTGATATCTGTACCAGATGCATGAATCTGATGGCCAATCTGTGACCTGAGAGGTAAGTGATATGGCTACCAGTAAATGATGCTATCTTTAGCACAGGAGTCTCTCATCCAAGCAGTTTAGTGAGTTTCCTGTTCAAACTGTCCTCAATCAGCTCATCTGCTTATTACCAGGTTTAGTTGACATTTAAGTCACAAACCTGTTCTGGACTGGGTTTGAGTAGCCTGAGTTAGCAGGCTGATATTTAGCTTAAGCTAATAAGCTCAGGTTAGATTCCTGCGGTGGAAGAAACTTCGGATAATTTAAGGTTTAGGGAACATTTTCAGGACAGGGCTCAAGCCAAAGGATCGTAAAGGAGATTTTGCATTGAAAAGTGGAATCAATCAATCAATCAATCAATTTTTAGCTTTACAAGAAAACATCACCCAGGTCCAGGACCTCCTCCCAGGAGAAAGCACAGTGGCAAAAAAAATCCCCAAGAGCAAAAGAAAGAAACCCGGAGAGGCTCCAAATTGGGAAGCCCATCCTCCACGGGAAAAGAAAATGAGACAAAACGAATAAATTATAGAGTTTAAAGTACGTAACGAAGCTCAGACTGCTTAATCATTAGACATACTCAGACACAGTCCCTGACTAAGCCTGTCCAGGGAGCTGCCCCACCAGGCCTCTTAGCCTGAATCTGCAGAAACTGACCTTGTATGGACGGCGAGCTTGTTGAACACGTCCCATTAAATTCCTTCACATTCTCGTAGATCTCTTCTGGCTCAGCTGTTGAGGAAACAAACATGAGTTCTTCCAGATTTGACATAAAACACGACGTTTCAGATAAAACCCGAGTGTAAAGTCAGCTCCTTTGTTTCGTATCTCGTCGACATCTCAGAGTTTTGGAATGCAGTCAGGAATGTCAACTCAGAAGGTTTGTACAGACCTCTGCGATGAACCTGGCGTCATTATTCATTCATATTTATGAGCATTCGTCAGAGCTTCTCCTCGGTGATCAGGAGAAGTGTGTCTTATGTGCCACACTTACACTTTTCTGTTACAAATGAGCATAAAGAACAAAACGAACTGTTATTTACCCATCAGGAGGCTTCACACACACTCTAACTCACTGTTCACTGAAGGCGTCGGCGCAGAGTCGAGATCTCCCAACTCACTGTTCTCCCAGTTCCACGTGCTAAGCTCTTCAGTCATTCTTCTTCTCCTTTTAAACACTAAAACAGTTTGGAAACAGACAGTGCTGCGGTTAGACCGGGGGGTCAAACTCCAGTCCTGGAGAGTCAGATTCCTGCAGGTGACCAAACACACCTGGTTCCGCAGTTACTGACCAGGTTTAACTGCAGAATCATCAACCGTGCTGGACACCAACCCTCCAGGACTGGAGTGCGACACTCCTGAGTTAGACCACAGTCATTATGAAGTTCAGACTCCCTGCTCTACAGAACCATCCCTGGACCTGCAGACCAGTGGACTGAACTTCACTTACCATAAACAACCTCGTCTAGTCCACGAGCCTGAAGGTCACCACGTTTTCCTGTCTCAGCTGCGTCTTCAGAGCTTCTGCCTGGCTGTAAGAAAGCATTTTATCCTAAATCTGTCACCCAGCGTTTTGCAGATAAGGACGAGTGTCAGGCATCACAGAGGGCTGGGTCTACTAACTGATGCAAGTGCCTCCCTCCACGGACGGCTGGGTGTGGTCTGACTGCACAGGCAGGAGCATCTCCAGTGTTTCTATTAGTAAAGAAATGGTTCTACGTAGGGCGGCACGGTGGCTTAGTGGTTAGCACGTTCGCCTCTCAGCGCTGGGGTCTAGGGTTCAAGTCCCCATCTGAGCGGAGTTTCCATGTTCTCCCCGTGTCTGCGTGGGTTTCCTCCGGGGACTCCGGTTTCCTCCCACAGTCCAAAAACATGGGGATCAGGTGAATTGGGTAATCTAAATTGTCCGTAGGTTCGTACGTATGTATGTATGTGTGTGTGTGTGTGTGTCTGTGTGTCACCCAGCGATGGATTGGCGCCCTGTCCTGGGCTTAGTTGGTTAATGTAATGCCCTGCCCTGCGCCCGGTGAGGGGGTAGGGGACTAACCGCGACCCTGATAAGGAATAAGCGGGTGTGATAATGAATGAATGAATGAATGGTTCTACGTACATAGAGATGGGTAATCCAGGTTCAGAAAGTAAAAATCCAACCCAGGATTTTGCTCGTACTTCATGTGTGTCTCTGCTGCAACCAACAAGGCAGTTGAAACAAAATCCTGGCGTGGATTTTTACTTTCTGGACTTGGATTACCCACCTCTAGAACCATGAGCCCTTTGCATGGTGAAAGGGTTGTTGATGAATGTTCTGTGGATGGTTCTAGGTTGCACCAAACCAAGGTTCCTCTATGACTACAAGCCTGACATCAAAGCAATAGCAAAATCATTTTTGGTGCTGTGTAGAACCCATCCATCCATTGTCTTATCCGCTCAATCCTGTCATGGTCACAGTTAGACTACCCAAGCCAAGCCCAGGACAGGGTGCTGGGCACAGACACAATTCACCTGACCTCCATGTTTCTGGACTGTGGAAGGAAACCCGTGCAGACACGGGAAGAACATGGAAACTCCACTCAGATTGGGATTTGAACCCAAAACCTCAGCGATAAGAGGTGAGCGTGCTAAACACAAAGCCACTGTACCATGCATGCTGCTTAGAACCTTTTTCAAAAAGCTTCTACATAGAACCATTGATAACACATTTCTCTTCAGTCTACAGAACCCATTAATCATGCAATGAACCAATTTCTTTACTAAAGAACCTCAGCAGAACCTTCTCTTTCTAGAGTGTAGCTGACAGTCTGGTTCTCAGACCTGACCAGACCCGAGGAAATCCTCAGGTGGAGTTTTAGGGTTTTTACACGAGAACATTTTTGTCTAGACTCGGGTCCATTTGGACCATGAGTTCAGTATGTTTGGTTTGGTGTGCAGCGATCCAGAGCGCCGAACTCTTGGGGTTCAGTTTCAGTGTGAGGTTGAGTGTATCAGCTTTAATCATCACATTTCAGTTTGGTGGCGGCAGAGGAAGGCTCGCTGTGGAGGATACAGAGTGACCTACAGTCACCCCCACTCACACAGGGAGGGAGCACTACGGTCCAATCACAGCGCAGGAGGGGCAGGAACAAGCGTCACTTAACATTTATCAAACCTACACACAGAAAAGCTCATCATCAGTCCTTTAATAACAGAGCAGAAAAGCTTCTCAGAGGACTTTACTGAGTGATGCTGATGTTTCACAGACAGCTGGAGAGAAACTTCACTTCAGACGTCAGATTTATTAAACTGAACTTTATTATTATTATAACAGAAAGAATCGTCTGTGTCATCATTTCCTGTCAGACAGGAAGACCTACTGATTACACTAAAGACTTTAGTCTGACAGCATCTCAGAACATCAGAATCTGCTGAAAAATGTTTGTGTTGATTATTTAATTAAAAATGTGATTTTTTATCTTATTTTATCTTTAAAAAATTAAAGTTTTAATATTGAAACAATAGCGATCGTCATTTATTTCACTGAAAAAGTGATCTCTAAGCAAGTGAGACCATCTTAAATCTGGTCTAAATGTCTACATTTGAGCTTATTTTAAGATAACACAGTACCAGTCAAAAGTTTGGACACCTTCTGGACATTCAGAGGTTTTTCATGATGTAAAAACGTTCTGCATTGTAGATTAACACTAAAGTCATCTAAACTCTGAGTAAACACATCTGTAATTATTTAGTAAACAAACAAGTAAACAAACTAGAATATGTTTATATTTGACATTCTTCACGGTAGGCACCTCTTGCTTAGATGCAGCTTTCTTGGCATTTTCTCAGTCAGCTTTATGAGGTAGTCACCTGGAATGGCTTTCAGTTAACAGCTGTGTCTTGTCAAGAGCTCATGACTTGCATTTCTTGCCTCTTAATGTGTTTGAGAGATCAGTTGTCTCTACTTTGAAGTAAAATTTAAAACATGTTTTGGTTTGTTTATCACTTTTAAGTTTACTACATGATTCATTATGTGTTGAGTCTGGATGACTTCAGTGTTTATTTATAATGTAGGTACAAATAAAAACACTGAATGAGAAGCTGTCCAAACTTTTGACTGGCCCTGTATGATTAGACTTGTATTAGTCATTAAATATTAGACGTTTAGAGGCTGGCTAAGAGCTGTTTTGTAGTGTTTATACACTAAAACATCAAAAGTCTGAAACTTTCATGTGAATATTAAACGTCACACTTTTAAATAAAGGAACTTTTCCACAGTGATGTAGAGTCATTATCACAGAACACAGATGTGATTACAGTCGATCAGTGGAGACGGAGCACAGAGCTGGCTCTGCTTCAGACATCTGTCAACACAAAACAAGAGGATTATGGGAAATGTGGCACTAAGCAGGTACAGTTTTACCATTTTAACGATGTGTTCAATCAAAGTCTGCTGCACCAACTAACTACCAAAACATCCCTGAGCTTCCAGAGCCTTCAGCTGGACAGTCTTCACATGCCATAACATTAAAACCACCCACAGGTGAAGGGAGTAACGTCACTGATGTTCTTGTAAGGTCTGCGTAAGAGAACAGCTGGTTCTCTACAGGAGGTGAGCAATACCTCATAAACCTGCCTCCTAAAACCCCGTCAGACATCAGACACATCAGACACATGACGGGTACTGATACAGGCAGCTTGTGGAACAGGATGTAATACATTATAATTACTGAGCTTCAGGGAGTCCAGA
>BRDA01056909.1:0-11465 GCA_036984385.1 Crenuchus spilurus
TGTCCTTCAGACAGCTGGTAAGAGAAGCTAATGAACAATTATCATTTGGTCTAATAGGAATATAGAGTTGTATGTCATCAGCATACATGTGGAAGATGACATTATGCTTCCTAATAATTTGTCCTAATGGTAGCATATATAGAGAAAAAAGGAGGGGCCCTAATATGGACCCCTGCGGAACACCACAAGAGACATTAGCAGATGATGATGAGTTATTATTAAAATTCACTGAAAAGGTTAGTAAAGGTTAGCACATTTAGTAAACTGCAGTTATGATGTAGTCTAGCTGGGTTGGGATGAGTTGATATGAAAGAGTTTGCTCACATCAATGACACTGTATGGCCTGATTTAGTGTATAAACTAGACTAAAAGAAAAACAAGATCTTAAGTAACAAGCAAGTTCTGTGTCTCTCCAGGCTTTTCAAAACTTACATAATAGGTAGGTCTACTCTCTCACAGCCACAGTCTGAGGCATTACAATAACTAGCTCAGTTTATAACAGTGATTATTAACAAGGGAGCATTGTGGCCTGTTGAATTCAAGGCTTACTTGCTGTTCTCACTTTGTCAGCCAGCAAACTGAGCACGTCTTCAAGCGTCCAAGTGCCCAAATCATTATAAACTCAAAATATAGGTGGTACCACCCATACCCTTCTCCAACCACATATTCAGAGTCAGCATTATATTTTATCTAGCATTATCTAAATTATTTCAAGATTTGCAAAAAGTGAGGCTACATACAAGTCATACTTAATACATTTTACCAATAAATATTTGCTTAATTTATGAAGTCACTGAATATAAAGTGGAAAACTGATTGGGAAAAAACAAGCTGCACATGTCAGAAGATGATTTGTGATGAATGCATCTTAAACATTAAACTTGCACCTTTAAATATACCATTCAAAATTTATTTGCTCATGTCCCACAGTGTCAGTGCTCACTGCCCCTCCTTGGAGATATATCATAATAAAAAGTCCCTGGTAAATTGTTTTCTACTGACTCAGCATTGTGTTATGGCTGGAGTGCAGAAGTATGCAATTTCTTGGCAAAATTAATTTGCATCCCCCCAGGTCCTCAGCCCAATGGTGGTGAAAACAGCTGGCTGTGTTATTTGCTTTTCTCATATCAATTGTTGCTGGTAAATAGGAACAGCCTGCATACATCTGTGTCCTTGGACGTGTGTAAACTGACACAATATGAAAGCAGGCACCAAGCAAATGAGGTTACGGCAAGAACAAGAGGCAGAGGCCTTAGCAGGTGTTTGTGAGATGCTGGGTCTCAAGTGAATAATAGATAGGTTAAAGTGCCATTTTTAAAAAGTAATGCTATTTTTCACCTGCCAAGGTCTGGCTAGCACAGCTGTTTCTGTCACCATTTCTTTTTATCTATGAAATATACTCATCATACTGCCTCTAATATGTTTTTTAAGTATTTCAACTGTGTTATGCCTTTTATGGGGTTTACAGCAAGCATATCACATGAATAAAAAATTAAGAATAACATATATTTAAAGATGGATACATACACATACAGAGAGAGAGAGAGAGAGAGAGAGAGAGAGAGAGAGAGAGAGAGAGAGAGAGTAAAATATGTAGGGACATATACATACATAGTCATGTGCAAAACAAAGTAGGCTACACCATATTTGAAAGAAGAAGTCTTGTGGTTTTCAGATGAAACTTTGCAAACATAAGCTGTGCTTCCATAATTTTTTTGTTTGTTTTCTTCTTTTAAGAAAGAAGATTATTTCTTCTGGCAACCCTTCTAAATAAGTCATACTTGTTCAGTCTTTTTATAATTGTACTGTCATGAAGTTGAAAATTTATCTGAAAATGTTATATGAGACCTGCAGAATCAGATACTTAGCTCTTGGGTTTTTTACAGTTTTTCTGAGCATTGCATGGTCTGACCTGAATTTCCTGGGACCTCTAAGATCATTGCTGATTTCTTTGCTCCTTGGCATTGTGTTAACACACTCCTGAATGCACAAGAGCATTTGATTAGCAGCATCTAGCTGGTCATTACCCTCGTAATTTCTTACCCTCTTAATTTTTAACACTCTGCTTCTGCATTTTGGCATTATTACTTTTCATTTACTTCTTTTACACTTTCTTAATAACAGAAAAATAAATAGACCCAAAGCAAAAAATTGGCACCCTGCAGGGTCAATAGTTAAGATCAATCTTTTGGCAAATGTGGCACATCTTGTAAACATTCTTTTGTATGTCTTTTAGTTCTTGTTTGGGTGATTTTCACACATTCTGCCTTGCAAAAAGCTTTCAGTTCTGTGAGATTCTTTGACCATCTTGAATGTGTTGCTCTCCTGAGGTCAGTTCACGGACCAAAATTATGTGTAGGTTAGGGAACTGTGAGGGCCATTCCAAAGCCTTCAGAATTTAGCTTCTCAAGTAGTCCACTGGAGATTCTGAGGTGTGTTTATGACCAATTTCTCTCTAAAGAAGCCAGAATGTACCAGTATATAGAATTTACAGAAGGTACTGGCATTTAACCATTTCATGAAAAAAAGGTTTTGTATGTAAACACGCGCCACTTAAAATCTTGCCCCCCCCCCTCCTCAATGGTGAATGCAAATTATGTGGACTTTGCCCTCCTGGTTTTTGGGTGGTTGGGAAGGAAACACGAAACATTTATATTTATGGCACCTGAATGTCTAGCAAACATATAGTCAACAAACAACATACAATCACAACAATACCATTTTAGTCTATGATCTATTCTTCCCTCTCATGCCACTGTCTGCAACATAAGCTAAATTACAAAGCATTTTGCCTTTCTAGTAGTCCCATATACAGGTCTCTTTGAAGGTTTACTTGGACTTCCAGACCACTGTCTGACCTCCACTGTTCCTGTTATTTGCCATTTCTTAATAAATTATGAATTGAGGAAATGGCTACCTGAAATGCTTTGATATCTTCTTGTTGCGTTTTCGTGCCTTGTGGGCCTCAATTATTTTCATTTTCAGAGTACTAGGCAGCTACTTGTAGTAGCCCATGGCTACTGTTTGTTGGAACAAAATTCCTGGATAGGACACACACACACAAACACAAAGACACACACACTGTGCAATAAATGTGCAAAAAAAAATTATATTTGTAGTGGATATGTCAACTGGTTTTTATTTTGAAAATAAATAAACATGTTTTTGTCCAGCAGTGTACAAACGTATGCACAAACCTTTAGTACCCCAGAATCAAACCTGACACATCTTATCAAATATCTGCTAGTTTTCAATATTTTATTTTATCTGTGCATATAGACTGATGAGCCATAACATTAAAGTTGGTCCTTTTTACCATCAAAACAGCTCTGACCCATCAAGGCATCCCAACAGGACATTATTAGACATTATCCTGATGTTAATTTTTTGTCATCTGATGTGACAAAACCAAAAACCAAAACCAAAAACCATCTATTGACATTGGTGGCCTGCTGGGATAGTCTCTACAAGATCTTTGAAAGTACCATGTGGTAGTCATTCATCCATCTATTATCTTCCACTTCCAGATCAGGACTACGAAAAGTCACCTACTCCCTCACCAGGCACAGAGCAGGATACCCTGTGGTATCTGGCATCAAAACAGATCCATTATGTACTGTAAGTTGAGCAGCCATGGATAAGACTTGCCATTCCAGCACATCCCATAGATGCTTAATCCGATTGAGATCTGGGGGGTTTGGAAGACCTCTGTTATCAGATATTCAGTGTTATTCATTTAATCTGAGTGGTACTAATGTTTTGAAATGCATGAAATGATGTATTATAGGTAAATGAGCTAAGTTATTCCAGCTATTGTGTTTACAACTGTATATGTACAGTGATGTATGAAAAATTGCATTTCACTGAGTGCACTAGTAAAGTCCCAACTACTGTAGGTCAAAACTAATACTAACTAATGCTGATTATGCTAAAACTGATGAAAATGTAATTTGTGGCTTTAGTGAGGGCTCGACTCCCCTACTGTATGATACATTTTTGAAGGCAGATAAAATAAGGAGAAGCTTTTCTAGGTCGCTCTGATACATGATCCTGTAGAGGTACAGACATAAAATGTCTCTCTCTCTCTCTCTCTCTCTCTCTCTCTCTCTCTCTCTCTCTCTCTCTCTCTCTCTCTCTCTGTCTGTCTGTATGTCTGTCTGTCTCTCTCTCTCTCTCTCTCTCTCTCTGTGTTTATGTGTAGGGGAAAAGAACGAGATTTTTTTTAAAGTTATGAATCATTAATGAGAAGGAAATCTGAAATGAATGAGGCAAGGAGAGGGAGAACAGGAACAAGTGATCATCTGTGTGGAAGAACAGAGAGAGAGAGAGAGAGAGAGAGAGAGAGAGAGAGAGAGAGAGAATTACAGAGAGGGGTTAGACAGACATAAAGACAGAGAGAGTGAGCCGAGAGAGAGAGAAAGTGACAGGCAAAGGGAAGAGAGAGAAGAATGAGTGAGAGAGGACAGAGAGAGATGGGGGAGAGAGGACAGAAGCTGAAAGTCAGTCAATGTCAGTGGAGACGAGAGAAGCCCTGGAGAGCAGCTCAGACTCAGACGACTAATGAAACTCCTCTCACCTCTCTTGCCTTTGTTTTTCACCATCACCCAATCACTAGTGAGAGAGAGGGAGCAGAGTGATAATGAGAGTGTGTGTGAGTTTGTTTTTAATTTAAGAGTAAAAAGGTCCTGAATGTGTTTAAAAATCTGCGGAAAAATAGAACAAATTTACCAACAACCAACAAAAGCAACAGAAGTAAATAAATATTTCTAAAATGTGATTTAAATAAAAGTTACATATTTTACTGTTGATTAAACTGAAGAAACACAAAAAACATGTTACTGAGCATAAAGTTAGGGTTTAGTTTAAAATATTGGAATTACACAAAGGTAAAAACTTACTGTTGCTTCATGCATCATACAACTTTCACACAGTGTAAAGGCAATGGTGTGTTCAAATGGTGTAAAAAATAAAATTGAAATAAAAGGTATGAGGTTTTGTTCTGGCAGCAGTATTCATATAATTCACATGGGACATATATATGGCCCCAAATAACAAATGTGTGTGTGTGTGTGTGTGTGTGAGAGAGAGAGAGAGAGAGAGAGAGAGAGAGAGAGAGAGAGAGACTCAACCTTTACTGTAGGCAGACAGTGTAAGCACAAATTACACAGGAATGATTTATGTTAGCTTCACACCCAAATCCCCAGACATCAGCATGTGCTCAACACCTAGTTCCAGTTTCTCCTGTTCTCGCCTCCCTCCCTCAATCTAGCTTATTCTCCCTCCATCCCATGCTTTCCAAAACAAAACAGTGACTGCAAGACAACAGTTTTTATGTTGCTGACGGATTGAAAGCTATTATTGAATGCAATCTATAGTGTAACGTACCTAAGAAGCCACATACAACAATTATTAAATATACATGATGTTTTCATGCCCCATGTTTGTTCAGTAGTGTTCATTTTCTGGTGGACTGAAAAACAAATTTTTTTCAGGACTGAAAAACACATTTTTCAGACTTTTGACCCAGTTTACTCTTCTGTCATTACTAAAGATAATTAAGTAAGAGACTGTACTAGGAGAGTTTGATGGCTTTCATTGCCCATCTACGCCAGTTGCCAAATTTGTAAATGTGTTACACATCTGAAGACAACATTAAATTTAGCAGTTCTACACAGTTTTGCTATAGTATTCACAAATCTATTGAGTATTTGATGAGATTAGATTAGATTAACTTTATTAATCCCAAAGTGCCACAGTAGCCTATACATAAAATGACACACAAGACTCACATATCAGATTATAAAACAAGAGCTGCTACAGCAAAAACAGCAAGGATTGAAAAATATACAGTGTAGTGAAATGTGTAAAAGCTGACTATAAAACCGTAAATGGTGTAATGCCCTAAAAAAGCACTGTACTGTATGTATTGGGATGTGGTTTAGCACAGCTCAGAAATGTCCCTGCACCAGTGAGACTCATTGTAGATCTTTATAGCAGTAGGCTATTTAACACAGTGATGCTGTATCAGTTTGCCACTGAAGGTGCTTCTTTTTGTTTTTCAGTGTGGTGTACAGGGGGTGTGAGGTGTTGTAAAAGCTGCCTAACAGTTTGTTATATATTTTTTGTTTTGTCACACCCTCCAGACAATCCAACTTGACTCCAACGTAGTTTGTTCAGCCTGTTAAGTTTTTAATATTATTGCCTCAGTACATGTTTGTGCAGAATGTACTACTATATACTACAGATTGGTAGATTGTCCATAGCAGCTTAGTGCACACACCAGATGGCTCTGACCTTTCCTGTACACAGCATGGGTGTTATAACTCCAGTCCAGTTTTCTGTCCAAGTATGTCGACCACATCCACATTATATATGTATATGTATATATATATATGTATATAATGCAATGGGCCAACAATGTGTATGAAAACAGAGACAGGTTCTCTTGGCCTGTAGCCATATTTGAATTTGTAAATGCACAAAATGCACAAATGCAGATTAAACGGCAGGTAGTGCATGTGGCAATATGGAAAATAAACACCTGCTAAAAATAGGATTTGAACTGACACAGCAGTCAGGAAAGTGCTTTGTTGAACCAAAATGCCCCCCACATGAGCACCACAGAGCAGGTATTATGTAGGTGCTGGATCATTTTCAGCGCTGTAGTAAGGTGGTGACATGTTAGTGTCTGTTCTGCTAGTATGATTAGAACACCTCAGTGTCAGTGCTGGACTGTAAATAGACCACCAACCAAATATATCAGGCCAACAGTATTCTGTGGGCAGTGTCCTGTGACCACCAGTGAAGGACTACAGGATGACCAACACAAACTGTGCAGCAATAAATGAGCTGCTGTCTCTCACTTTACATCTATAAGACGAATCACCACAGTAGGTATATCTAATAGAGTGGACAGTGAGCTATCAAAAGTGTTTAGAATCTCCAGCAGCTCTGTTGTGTCTGATTAACGTCTGATTTTGTGTCTGATTAACGTCTGATTAACTTATACCAGCTCAACACACACAAACACACCACCACCATGTCAGTGTCACTGCAGTGCTGAGAATGATCCAATACCCAAATAATTCCTGCTCTGTGTTGGTCCTTTAAAGGTCATAATCAGGGTGAATGGAGGGTAACCACAGTGTATACTGAGAAACAGATGAACTACAGTCTGTAATTGTAGAACTACAGAGTGCACCAATATGCTAAATGGAGCTGATTCAATGGACAACGAGTGTAGAAACAAGAAAGTCATTTTAACATATGAATGGCTGGTGTGTAGAGCTACATCAAAAAATTGAAAATTGTGTAAAAGTTCATTGTTTTTTATAATTGAATTTAAAAACATAAACAATCATATTTTATATTAGTTACATGAAAACCAAAATATTTTGAGCCTTTATTTGTTTTTTTTCCTGTAAATGTTATAAGCTGATCAGGTGCTTATTGATGTAGAATGCTAAACTATACTCTACAGTACTATTCTATGGCCACAACTGCAATTGAACCGATACATAAATCATAAGCTTTACATAGCCTCCCCCCTTTTAGAATGAATTAAACTACTGTTAAACTTGCGATGCTTAAATGATAATCTTTATAAATAGATGACTTTATGAAGTTTGCAACCCTGATATATCATTAAATGCTGGATATTATTTCTTGTGATGCTCTGTCAGGTCTGTAATGCAGCCATTTGCAGTTCCTGGATTTTAGAGGCTTTTTGCCTGAGTCATTAGTAGGTGAAATGTATTCTCAGTGGGATTCAGATTAGGTGACTGACTTGGGACTGTACAACATTCTACTTTAGGTTTGAAAGTTTCACAAGTTTCACTGTTTTGACTCATTGCTCTTCATGCAAGATCATTTTTATTACCCGTGAGGTGAGTCTACACTCTTAAAAATAAATATGTTACAAAATGTTTTTTTGAATGATGTCTTAGGAGAACCATTTTTGGTTCCATAATTTGGTTCCAATTTTTGTAAAAGAGACTTTAAAGGCTTCATGTGATGTAGATGTTCTTTAACAATTTAACAATTCTTCACACTCTTAATCTCTATCACTGAAATGGTTCTCTAATAAGGAATCAAAAGTGGCCCTTCTATGTCATTGCTCAAATAACATTTTATAACACATTTAAGAGTGTAGACTGACTTCACAAGTTATATATTATTAATTAAAAATGTTACTGAACTTTGGAACTTTTCAAAGCTAAAGTAGACTGTTTAGAGTGCTTTAGAGTTCCTTAATCTGAATCACGTCACTTCATTGACCAATCAGAGAAGGTCTTTTTCTAAGTGCAAATGGACTACACCTTAACTGCCAATATATTCCTTTTGAAAAATGACATCCATTGCAATGTATTGCCACTGGTTTCCCAGTGCATGACAAGCTGTATCCTCTTATGATTATCTGTGTTTGAACCCGTTTCTGTATGTTGACCTCTTTTGTCTTTGTGCTTTTGGATTTGCTACTGTTTGTATTTTCTGATCTTTGACCCCTGCCTGTTTTCTTGAACTCCTCTTGCTCATGTTAGTTTCAATGTGGTTTGACCTCTGCCTGTTTTGGATTATGCTTTTGGATTGCCTTTGCATGTTCAGTAAAGCCTCATTGACTTTTCCCACCTGTGTCTGCCTCTTTCACCTACAATACATAACCTTACAATATGTTTCACCTACTGAAGACAAGACAGACAAAAGACTAAAAAATAACCAGGAATTAAAAGGATCTAAAGGTTCAGTATAAAGTTTCTTCACATTTACAATCTGTATTATATAAAAGGTTCTTTTAAGAAACCAAAAGTGGTTTTGTGGCATCTCTCAAAGAAACCTTATTAGTGTAACCTTATAGAGTGCAGACTAAACCAGAAGACTTTATTAATAGAAAAATAAAATTAAATGTTGATCAACTAAATGTTTTTTCATGTTAAAACAGGCAGAATAATATCACTAAAATACCACAATGATGGGTAGAAATAGACATTTAGTGACAATTCAATAAACATTAAAAATTAGAAACTAGAGAAAAATCTTTGTTTTTGAAAAATCAACATTTATCACTTTTTATTGGTGTTTCCTTTGAAAAAAAAAGCTTTTTCATTTAAGTAATAAGATAATAAATAACTGTAATAAAAACAAAAAAATAATATCCAGTCATATCTTAGACGATTCTATACATTCTTGGAGAATCTTTAGAGTTTCTCCCTCTAAAAGGTTTTCGAAGCAAAGAGTATTTTTGGTCCAACATCCCTGTCTTTCAGACATCAGGCACCATTGTCATCTGTTTTTCTTTTCCTTTCACAGGAATGATAGAAGATCACTATGTTGGCCGTTCTTTTGTTAAGTAAAGAATGTTCTCTCAGCTTTGCTGTGCTTAATCCTACCTTAAGCTGCTCTTTCTGCTCCACCTTATCCTTTCATATCCAGCTCTCTCCCTACCATCTCCACAGATATTCTTCACCTTATTCTCATATTCATACTCAGCTCAGCTTGTAAATTCTTCACTACTTCATTCTGCTGTGTGCTAACACCAGTTCTACCTGATGTTCTTTACTCAGTAATGAATTTTCATTCATTTGGTGATAAAATTGAATAGTATTGCTTATTACTCTTATATTTATGGTCACACAAACTAGGCTATAAAGAGGCATACCTCAAATGCTACATGAGCGTGGAGAGAAAGAAGTGAGTTCCCATTAGGCCATAGTCATTGGAAAGCTGTAAGTAGTGTGTCACCTTGCATTTATGTTGCTATCACAACAAATAGGAATGTGGCAGAGAGAAATTCAAAATTAATGGAAGATGAAAAATGTAGCTTCTACTTTCACTCAGACAGAAGGCACTTACATGCTGCATAATGAGTAACAAAAGCCCTGTAATATTGATGAATGAAGCTCAAAAATGTTTCCAGTAAGACATATAAATGTGCCTTTCACATCCTAACTGGTTCATACAACAACCTAATTAATTTCCAATGGGACAGAGGAAGGCAGCAGCAAAGTACAAGTGGTGCTGAGAACATTATGACTGTTACTTTTCATGCTTCCAATATGTTGGAATAACTTGGTTTTCTTTTCTTTTTTTTGATAAATTGGTTTAGTCTGAACAGAAGTGGAAAATATAGGGTTAGTTTATCAGACATCTGCATTTTTACATATCTCCTCTGTCATACAACTCTCATATCTGCACAACGAGTGAGTTTCTAGTGTTTTTTCTATGACCCAACATAATGCTCTCCCAGGGGAGGGTCTCTGGTGGATATGTGTCATCGATGACCAAATATGGCAAATAACTGCAGTCACAAATCTTTTTCTTTTTTTCAGTGCAAGGTGACATCTGCCTGGAAAACCACTGAGCTGTATGTCCAAACACGACTGAAGTGGTCAGACAAGTGCTATTTCAACCTGCAATTTTCTCAGGAGGAATAAGAAAAGCACAGGCATGGCTGTATCAGACAAAAATAAAATCACAGTGGAATACTTTTAAAAGAAGAAAATACCTCAGGAACCCACATAAAGCCCATCTGAAAAAGCTATATGCTTTTATTTTCTATTTAAAAATAATTGTATCATATTTAACTGTATTTGTTGTTATTATTAGTGGAAGCAATTTTAATAAACTATAAAGTCCAACATTCCAAAATCAATCACATAATTGCACTCCAATATATGCACTTCTCAGAGGAAATTCTACTTGATAGAACAGGAGACTTAAAGGATATAGCATGAGAAATAGTATGAGATAATACTTACAATACATTTGGTCCATTTTACAATACAAATGTCCATACATTTGGATTTTCACATCATCACAGCTGGGATGGCTGGGATGAGAAATGGCTGATGTTTTCTTAGTAAACATGAGTGTTATTATTTTGGCAATTCTGAGCACAGTGTGAGACTTATTGAGATCTCTCCTAAAACTCAAGAGATACAGATGAAATTACTGGAGACTTTTTCTCAATACAAATATCCTAACTGCAGGAGACTTAAACTAAAATCTCATTTGTGTTTCCATTTGATCTTATTTTCTAGGAGAAACTACCTGCTAAGTAGATCTGCTTTTGAGTTTTCCTTTTCTATGGATGAGAATGCTCCTTCTGTTTTTTCCAAACTTATGAATACAGATTTGGAAATCCATCCTTACTATGGAATTACATGCATGTTAATAAGAATAGAGTTTGGTGTGTGTGTTTGTGTGTGTGTGTGTGTGTGTGTGTGTTATTATTTTTCTAGTATTGAAGATATTTCTAACACCTTTTATTTTCCCTGACAATTTTACTTTGACCATTAGTATGTTTGGGTTTTTGCAAGCTTGGCCCATCTCATTCTCTCTTTTGCAGTTTAACCTGTAATCTGGGTCTTATTAGGGTCTTGGTGAGGCATGTATCACAGGACATCATAAGGTTGAGACTCTAGCTGTATTTAAATTTGAGCACAGATGGAATACAGTCTTTGTGTGCA
>BRDA01056918.1:0-10793 GCA_036984385.1 Crenuchus spilurus
GGGTTGAGGTTAGGGTTAGGGTTGAGGTTAGGGTTAGGGTTGAGGTTAGGGTTAGGGTTGAGGTTAGGGTTAGGGTTGAGGTTAGGGTTAGGGTTGAGGTTAGGGTTAGGGTTAGGGTTAGGGTTGAGGTTAGGGTTAGGGTTAGGGTTAGGGTTAGGGTTGAGGTTAGGGTTAGGGTTGAGGTTAGGGTTAGGGTTGGGGTTAGGGTTAGGGTTGGGGTTAGGGTTAGGGTTGGGGTTAATGTTAGGGTTGGGGTTGGGGTTAATGTTTTGGTTGGGGTTGGGGTTGGGGTTAATGTTAGGGTTGGGGTTAATGTTAGGGTTGGGGTTAATGTTAGGGTTGGGGTTAGGGTTAGGTTTATGGTGGCAAGCATTTTCTACACTCTGCCTGTTTGTTATTAGGTATTCTATAGAATGACTAGGAAATGTATGAAATATGATTTATTTAATACTTTGACGACCCCTTGATGACCCATTTTTGGCATTGTATACATTGCCTAGGTATTCTATAGAATGCAGGTTTTTATACATATACATTATATACTTTAAATGTGGACATCAGAATATTAAGACTCCTCCAGCTCCTTTTATCTTCACTCATTGCTTTTTGTACAGGTGAACTTTGTAGTTGTACAATTACTGACTGTAGCCCATCTGTTTCACTTTATTAGTCTCCTTTCACCCTTTTCTTCAATGAACAGAACCCCCTCAGAGGAGGCGGGTCATTCTCAGTGACACTGATGTGGTGGTGGTGTGTTGGAGATGTTAAACACTGTGTCCACTCACTGTCCACTTTATTAGACACACCTACCTTGTTGGTCTTGTAGATGTAAAGCACAGTGTGGGTTTGTTCCTCTAGTCCCAACACTGTTGGGTGGTTTGTGTGTTTAAAAACATACATTAATCTGCGTATATACACAGTAAGCCTGCCCAGGGACTGTAGATAAAAAGTAGCCTTTTGGCTAAATCTGCCACAGAATTATCAACAAATAAGTGTTATAATGTGCCGCCACTGCTTTTACCAAAATAAACAGTTTGATGTAAAATCCTGCAAAGATTTCACAGTTGAATCAGTTCAGTTATTTGATCTCTCCTGTCAGACTGTGTAAGTGTTGAAAATGACCCCTAATGAGGCTCTTTCATGGGCCACTTGACTCATTGCAGCAAGGCGTGTTTAGTCATTTCCTTTCAGGGAGCCAGATCCTCCATCTCTGAATTCTTTGATCATTCTGACTCAAACTTTTAGTCCTCCTGCAGCTTTCCAATACAGCCCAGCGTCCAGGATTCCTCCTGTTTGTCACATTTTCTTTTCGCATTTTTGGTTTGTGAAGTCACTGTATAACATGTCCACACATAATTCCTCCGTCTTATTTCTGTTGTGCTTACTTAATGACTCAGAGAGCCACCCGTCCTGATCTGTGGAAAAAGTCCTCATTATTTATTGTTTTTCAGGCCATTTTTAAAGAAACTCTTCACTCAGAAACACATTTACACTGTTTCTCCTTATCCAAGATATAATAGATCAGCCGAGACGTGTTTGGAGTCCAGATTTTAAGTTAAAACTGGAGGCATGTCATTGCTAACAAAATATAACTCGGTAGTCACGTAAATAACAGTTTCTGTAAAAATTAATCATAAAAACATCTCTGAAGCCACTCAAAGCTCATCCAGAAGTTAATTAAGGTCTCACAGACTAGTGGATGTGGACACAGTCAGACTTGCTGCATAGCTAGATGCTGTATCCACCATCTTGGAGCAGGAACAGCTGATCTGCAATCTGATTTGGTGACTTGAATTTTACAGGGTTCCTGCACATCCTTAAAAAGTCTTGTCATTGAATTAATCAATCTAAAAAAAGGCATTAATTGCTATTAGAATGTCTTAAATTGATCTTCCAGAGGTCTTAAATCTTAACACATGTAAGAAGGACTTTATTATTGTAATTAATGTAAAATCTAAAAAGAATTGGTAATTTTTTTTTTTATAATTTACTGAATGCTACAGTAATGATGGTGGGATCAACAAAACAGCGATGTGGTTTTGGCCAGGACTCTCGTAGCAGATGCATGTCATTTATGTAGCAGTTACTTTACATTGGACCACATGGGGAGTGTATATTCAATGAAAATTGTCTGTCCAATCAAGATTTTTACGCATGGCTAAAACCTGTACGAGGTGCGTGTATTGTGTGCAAGAAATGTTTCAAACTCCCCCGATGGGCATCAAGGCAGTGGAGTCACACTAAAAGTTTAAAATTAGTCAGTTGTTTGATATTCGAAATTCTGCTTTTCCATCATCAGTTAACAAAACAAAAACCGACCACAACCTTTAGTAAAATTCACTTATGATGAAGCCAGGACGCAGCTTAGCCTTGTGTTAATAAAAGTTAATAAAGAGAATCAAATCAAACACATGAGACAAAAATATTATTATTTGTCATTTATTTATTGAGGAAAATGGTCCATTATTACATATTTGTGACTGGCAAAAGTATGTGAACCTTTAGGATAAGCAGATAATTTGAAGGTGTAATGTGAGTCAGGTGTGTTCAATCATCAAAACACATTTGTGGTAGTATCATGGCATGAACAAAGGAGATTTCTGAGGACCTCAGAAGAAGAGTTGTAGATGCCTGGAAACGGTACAAATGGTTACGGTTACAAAACCTGTCTGACTATAGATTGGTGGAGTCCAAATTCTTTAGAGATTTTTGACTCCACTAATCCAGTCAGACAGACTGTGTCCAGATGGAGGAAATATTAAACCATTATTACCCTCCCCAGAACTGGTCGACCAACAAAGATCACACCAAGAGCAAGGCTTGTAGTAGTCCGCAAGGTCAAGAATCCCCAAAAAGGTAACATCACCATCAGGAGAACACTGAACAAAAATGGTGTGCATAGGAGGTTGCAAGGAGAAAGCCTCTGCTCTGCATTAAGCTGATATCTCCAATTTGCTTAGATCTCATTGGCAAGTTTTGTTTAAATGTTAAAAAGTGTTGTGTAAAACTGCATTTCAGCATAAAAATCTCTGTGAAACATGGTGGAGGTAGTATCAGTTGATTGGAGGAAACCAACCACCATCACATAGTTGTAGCTGTTTTTGAAGTTATTGCAGCACAAAGGGTACTTCACACCAGATACTGAAAACAAACACTTTGACACTCACAGACATGTAATATTGGATAATTTTCCTAAATAAATAAATAAATGACCAAGTCTAATATTTTTGTTTGATTTGGTTCTCTTTATATACTTTTAGGACTTTTGACAATCTGATGAAGTTTTAGGTCAAATCTATGTGGAAATATAGAACATTCTTAAGAGTTTTAAGATCTACTGTATGTTGTGGCATTTAAATTTTTGTCAGGTGCCCTTTGTCCTGTGCCATACACAGCTGACTAGTTGATGATGTCTTATTTCCAGTCACTATTAATATACTAATCTGCCTGCATATCAAATACATCATTGATAAGTTCTGTGTTCCTCATTTGTGTTTACCTGTGTCATAAGTCACACTGACTTTTTTTGATGTGATGTCTAGAACCAGTCAGGTTATTGAATGACCAGGTCAAATAAAGGTCTGTTAGTATTTATCTGCTGTATGGTTTGTGAATAAAGGGAGGAGGTAATATCTAAAAACTACATTTCTAAATGTAAAATTCCATTTCATATTTTGTCTCTTTTCCTTAAACTTTTCTGTACAGATTAGCCTCCACTGCTCCTGCCTTATTCTGATCAGCAGTAAGTAAACATTGACTGCCTGCTGGAGCTGAAGACAGAGCAGTTTAAACACCTGACTGCTCACCTGGCTGTCAAGGTCATATGACCTACAAGGAACAGTCTGGGAACTGTTTGTATTAGCCCAGACGTCTTAAGGAAAGGTGAATATTTAAGTGTTGATGACTGTTCTGATTTAGTGTGGGAAATGTTCCTATTGTTCAACTTTTAAAATAAGATAATCTAAAAGTAATTTTGGAGCTTTTCCTACAGTGTGCTCACTTAATGTAAGCTGATGGTGAGCTGAACTGTACTTTCCTCAAACTGCTGAGCTGTTAAATCATCTCGAATAAACTTTCAGATAGCGTTATCATACCAGATCTTTGACTTCGATTTCAATATCAAGTGTAGTATCACAATACAGTGGTAACCCTACTTACGAGCATCCCTACTAATGAGTATTCCAGGTATCGAGTAAAATTCCAAGTAACGAGTAGTTCAACTATGCCAAACTGCTAGGGGCGCTGCGGTCGTAGCATCTCCTAGATGCTACCGTAGAAGAAGAGGTCAGTCAATACCTTTGACCGAAAGTGAAAGTGCTAGTGAAAGTGATGCTAAGGTAGCAAAAGGTAGTGAACAAAGTTAGATAAATTTTACTTTTACTTTTCATATGATAAGTGTAACCATGCCATACACGTACGCCTGTCCTCCTCTCCTCCTTAGCTGTCAGCCTACACGAGTGTCGTCGTCATCACATTTATGTTTTAAAAAACCCATATAAACACATTTTTTAGCATATTAAAGTATACGTATATTGGCCGCTGACACGGATTAATCAGTTTTACATGTATTTTTATGGGGAAAAAGGATCCAGCTAACGAGCAAACCAGCTAACGAGCTCGGCTCCTGCACGGATTAAACTCGTAAGTAGGGTTACCAATGTATGTTTGTACATGTAGTTCTGTTGTAATTTCTTATTTAACAGAGCATCCTCTGAGGGCAGCTATGGTCTGGTGGTTAGAGATCTGAATTTGTGGTTACTGTTTCGATCCCCGGGCAGGTCATGACTGAAGTGCCCTTGAGCAAGACACCCAAGCCCTGACAGGGATGCCCACCACTTCGGGCACATCTTCACAGCCTAGTGTGTTCTCTAGTGTGCATGTTTCACTGCACTGATGGGGTAAATGTGGTGTTCAAATTCCATGGTGTACAAATCACATTTGCCAAGTTGAATCTAATCTACAAAATGATGTTATTTATGTCTAATGTGCCATGTTTTTTTCCTTCATCTTCTTTTTTTTAATAAATTTTTTTAGCTGCCTCATAGCTTGTCTGGTTATTTTAGTCAAGTCCTGATGCAAAACGTGGGAGAAAACTTGTCCCCCCCCCAGATCTGTGTTTCATGTCTTTTGTTGGAAAATAAAGTTTTTTGGCTGCCGCTGCTAGCTGTATTCACTCTCCTAACACACACATCCACCAAAAACCTTCACAATTCACAAACCAAAAATATAAATAATTTTGAAGTCATTTAATAATCTGGAAGAAACATTTTCCACTTTATATGCAAAAATAATGTCCACTCCTTATTCCACCCAGTATATCAAAGTGAAGCTGAGCGCTAGAGGGATTTGTGAGTAAGTCCACTTTCAATGGGAGTGAATGGAGCTAAATGGCTAAGAACATTGAACATATTTTTGCCTAGTTTAATGGCCAACATTTTATTTAGTGTGCAAAAACATTAAATTCAATTTAAACATTAAATTCTCTTTGAAAACCAGCCAGTATTGCTGTTCTAAAGCAGCCAGGTTTTGTGCCATGCTAGCATTAATGCTGATTGGTTAACAAGCAGCTTGTGCACAAGCCACTGTTTTAAAGTCTTAAAACCTGTGTTTAAAGACATAGAAATCTGAAAGCGGTGCTGATTTATTTTGTAGTTCTGTGTTGGTATAAACACTGCATTAGTGTATAATAAGGAGATTAAAGATTTAGACTCACAATTTTGGACTAAAGCTCCATGAACAGGCTTGTTCATGTTGGACTTTTCTCAGCTTCACCTCTAGTGTCTGACCAACCAGACAAGTGCCTGTTTTCCTTTTTATAGAGCTTCTCTGATAAATCCTCAGAGATTCACTTCTGTACTTATTCTAATGTCTTGCGGATGCAGGAGATTCAACACTGACAAGACCAGTACAGTGTTAAACAGACATTTCATAAACAAATCCCATTTTTCCAGCTTAATTAACATGTCTGTTCTTCAGTTTTCACAAAAATACAGTGTTAAATTGAGATGCTTTTAACTTTGCTAACCTGTCGACTGCCTAGGCTGGTTTCTGGTATTGCCTGGTTGGCAGTGGAGGGGATGTTGCTATTGTAACTGTTTGGTGTAGCCATGCTAGATATGTTACTGATAAGGTGGCCAAATTGGGGTTTTCTGCCATATTGGTCTATTTTATAAAGGAAATTACATCTAATTCTAGCTTAAAATTATGGAGAATCTGCCTTCTTGCTCCTTGAGCCAGCTGACTTGCATCAGTTACCTATCCAAGTCAAACTAACATACACAATCCAGAATGTTCCATTGCTCAGGCTGTTTACAGAATTGAAGGCATCAGTTGTTAGAAAATCTAATCGTTTTTGGGAATATAGTATCAAAAAAGCATCAATGCCATGTACACCTTTTACTTTCTGATGTGGCTTCTTAAGACCATTCAGAGCTAAACAGTAGTAACTGCCATCCTGAAACATGAGCATGTCTGTACTTTTGTCTATTAGCCATTTAGGGTTTTTTTGGTAGTTTTTGTTTATCTGGTTCACTTTTCCTGAACCAGGCATGAGCATTTAATCAGACTTTTATCCAGTAGTTTGTGCTGTTCTCCAGGAACTCTGCTATCTTAGACTTCCAGAAAATCTGCAGCGTTCTTTCTACACTCACTCTTACTGTAAGTCATTATGTGGTACTAAGAGTGCTTGTTTGTAGCTGTGACATTAAAGGCTGCAAGATCTTTTACAGACGTTAGTCATTAGCTTACAAATAGCAGCAAGTTCAGGACTCGCTTTAAGGTTATTTGTGTATTATAGATAGATGAGAGCCAACTGTGGGAGCTTTGGGTTATTTGTCCACCCAAAGCCTAAGTTTAGCCCAAACTGAAGAAAAGGCCCGTCAGTGAAACTGTAAATACTGTGAGAACAGCTGTGCTTTTTAACTCTTAAGTCTTGAGGTGTTTGTCTTTTTTTTTTTTTTTTAAATACTTGGTATTCCACATTAAACATGTTTATCATAATGTTTCATATCTACCTTCACCTGTATGAACTGATAATTATTTTGCACTTTATATCAATATACTGGACCCAAAAGCATGAACTCAAACATTCTGGATGAAGCATTTTAAAGACTGAAAATATTAAACTCTTGAACATTTTAAAACACTTAAAACTCTGTTTAGTTTTATAGATCAAGTACAGAGATATGATCGTTTGAATTTGATATAAATAATCGTTTACATATCTTTAAAAGTAGTGAGACAGGAGGGTGAAATGCCTGGTGAGGAAGCCCCGCAATGCAGCCATAGCCAATACTTAACCGGCACGGTGGCTTAGTGCTTAGCACGTTCGCCTCTCAGCGCTGAGGTCTTGGGTTCGAGTTCACATCTGAGCAGAGTTTCCATGTTCTCCCCGTGTCTGCGTGGGTTTCCTCCGGGGACACGGGTTTCCTCCCACAGTACAAAAACATGGAGGTCAAGTGAATTGGCTGCTCTTTAAAAAAAAAAAAAAAAAAAAAATTATAATAAATGACCCTGGTGTGTGTATAAATTTGTGTATGTATGTATGCCCAGATATGGTTGGCACTCTGTTCTGGGTGATCCCCCTAGTGCTTAATGCAGTCCTCCAGGTGGATGGTCACTTCCGGTTGAGAGTACGCTGTGCACGGTTTTATTGGCTGCTGCTTCTCACCAGTGTGTGTGGTTGAGTGTGTGTAAATGGAGTGTGTTGATTATAAAGTGTTCTTGAGTATCAAGAAAGGTGCTATATAAGTGTAACGTTCATTCATTCATTAACCTAATGGACTAAAAAAAGAACTTCACATCTTTTTCTTTGTGTTGTAAGTAGTTGTATATCAACTGCATTTGCAACCTGTAAGATGTTCTTACATCTTTTAAAACTCTTCATTCAGTACATTTGTATTTATAGTCCTCCATCTGTATTGATGTGTTTTTGTTGATACAATATTTTAAAGAGTAAAATAATGATCAGGTCATATAGATGATGAAGGCACACATTGGACACTGGAGTCTCAGTGATGAATCTCCTTTCAGTCAGTTCTGGTAGTAGCTTTATGATGGTAACTGAGGAGTTCTTGCTTGTATAGACTTGTCTGTGCTGTGAGAGAGGTTATATCTATGTTGGTCGATTGTATTGTTGTGTTTGTTTATATTGCTTAAAGCTCTGTCTGAGAACCTGCACCTACAAGTCATTTCTGTTGTTTTTAAAGCGATAATTTGGCAAAAAAATCTCCCAAATTGTCCCCATTAGACCAAGTAGATCATCCAAGTCAGCGTTTGTGGTCTGAAGTTTGGTTCTTTAGTTCTAAACTGGAGCCATGGAGCTAGCTTATTCCCCACCAATTAGCATGAGGCTAACTGCATGTCTAAATGTTCAAATGCTGACCTCAAACTGTCTAGAGATGTTCTGTAATCTCTAATAGACTTGACTAACTTACAGTAGCTAAAACCAATAGATCATCTAGAAAGCTGACTTTTGTGTACTTTAATCCACATTGTTGTGTGGTTAATTGTAAAGGTGTAATCATCCATTCTAGAGAAATAAAATATAATTCAATTCAACAGAAAAACAAATACACCCCTCCCTTCATTGCACCACCCCCAAATTCAGTTACTGTACGTGCATTGTCAAGCAGATCTTGGGGGCTAATAAAACCCTTTGTAAATGTACTGCTTCTCCATCAGGTTTCTCTTTACATTTTTCCATTCCATCCGGAAAGGTACAGCAGTTACATTCCAGTGCCTTCGCTTCTTGTTCAGATTTTCCTGTTACACCTTAAATGATGGAGCAGTTGCAGTCATACGGCAGAAGCTGCTAACAAATAGGAAGCCTTCAACTTCACCAGCTCTTGTCTTTCCCCCCTGTTAAAATACCTGACTCATTCAATTCTTTGCAGTGCCATGTTTATATATAACCCCTCCCCTTCCCCCTGTCCTGTGCATGAGCACAAACGACCCTTGTTGTTCCCTAATAGCAAGTGAGAAATGGTCCAGTTCTGGTCCACAATGGCCATTTTGATGGCTTCGTTTGAATCTGGGACATGTCTCAGTTTAAACCCAAATTAACTTGGGGATGATAAACGTTTCACCTGATAGGTTGTGTTCAGGCCATTGGTGTCTCGGTACCATGATATACATGCTACTGGACAACACGGCTTCAGCCAGGCCAGTTTTGGTCCACAATATGGTGGTCATTGCTGTTCCTTGCACATAAGTGATGTAATTTCGCCATATTTGAACCAGAAACGTTGGCTGTCTGAGGTGGTTGCCCAAAGCTACCCTAAGGTTTGGACCAAGGAGTATAGTTGTGTCCATTTGCTAGTCAGTTTTCTCTTTATTTTCATTGGTCTCTCAATCAATACAATAATTGGATGTAGGCCTGTCATTATGCTGTACTGTGTCTAAAGTCTTGGCTGGTGGACTGTTTAGTTTTACATTGTCCATTCAGCTCCATGCTTCAGTAGGCTTGAGTCGTTGTTGTTTTTTGGTCGCCATGGTGGTACTCAGTCTGAGACAGCTGATTGGTTCAGGTCCAGGATATGTGAGCTCTAAGCCTAATTCTCCAGTCTGGGCCACAGTGGATCCACACAATTTCTCTCTCTCTCTCACACACACACACTCACACTCTCTCTCTCTCACACACACACACACACACACACGCACACACACACACACACACACAGTGAATGATTAAGCTCTAATTGCAGTAATTCTTAGGAAACGTTGCTGCAGGGTTAGTAATAACCGTCTGTAGTAACCGTACGGGTTAGTTATTGTATTAACTCTGCAGCTGTGGTGCCTTCAAGACAATCATGATCATTAACTAACTTTCTGTTTATGAATTTCTGAATGAATAATTATGATTAACAAGTAATTGTATTTATCTGTTTGTAATTGAAGTTCTCCTGAGATAATGAGCCCCTTCTTCAGAACCAGAGCCGAGTTAACCCTCTGTTAGCCACAGTTACAATATCAGCATTATTTATGCTTACGCTGGAATTTAATGGTTATAAAACGGAAGAGATCACTCTGTATTTTCTCAGATAAAGCGTCAGAGAGAGAGAGAGAAAGAGAGAGGGGGAGAGTTCATGCGTTCCTCCAGCATGATTCATCAGCACACATTTAACCGTGTGACACAGCACTAATCTCTCCATCTCTCTCTCTCTCTTTCTCCATCTCTCTACTGTCTCTACTCTGTCTGTCACTGCTATCTCTGTCTCTCTCTCTGGTTACTTTGTGTTAGTCACTCACTAATGGCTTAATCTTGACTCTGTGATGACTCTGTCTAGTCTCTGTCCACTAAAGACTCAGTCTTGTCTTTGTCTCTGTCCAGTAATACTTGACTCCTTAGTCTTGACAAAGTTTATCTTTTTGTGAATCAACACTGACCTACTCACAGATACTGACACACTTAAAGCATCAGATAACTGTCATATATGACCAGTCCATTTTTAAGTCACGGTCACTATTTGTTTACTTTTAGTTTAAAATCACATGCATAACATGACAGACATGAAATCTGTTTCATTATTATGGGAACTGAAACATCTACATACAGTAAATAAACAGCATCACTGACATGTTACAGCTGTGTGTGTGTGTGTGTGTGTGTTTGTGTGTAAGCAACCAGAGTTCTCAGACTAAACAAACAGGTGTCTGGATGTGTGTGTGTGTGTGTGTGTGTGTGTGTGTGTGTGTGTGTGTGTGTGTGTGTGTGTGTGTGTGTGTGTGTGTGTGTGTGTAATTTGATTTCTGGTGGCCTTCAGGAGGAGAGACAGAGCTGATATTACAGATTA
>BRDA01056925.1:0-14359 GCA_036984385.1 Crenuchus spilurus
ATTCTCAACCTGTACAGTAAGGTCCATAAATGTTTGGACAGAGACATGTTTTGAATATTGGTTCTGTACATTACCACAATGAATTACAAACAAAACTATTCAGATGCAGTTCAGACTTTCAGCTTTAATTCAGTGGGTTCAACAAAATAAATGTGATGAACTAAAGCATTTTAAACACAATCCCTTCATTTCAGAGGCTCAAACGCAATTAGACAAATTAAATTATTGTAAATAAAATGTTTATTTCTAATGCTTGGTTGAAAACGCTTGTTGGCAGTGACTGCCTGAAGTCTTGAACTCATGAACATCACTAGACGCTGTGTTTCCTGCTTTTTAATGCTCTGCCAGGCCTTTACTGCAGCGGTTTTCAGTTGCTGTGTGTTTGTGGGCCTTTCTGTCTGAAGTTTAGTCTGTAACAAGTGAAATGCTACTCAGTTGAGTTGAGAGCAGGTGACTGACTTGGCCATTGAAGAATATTCCACTTCTTTGTGTTAATAAGCTCCTGGGTTGCTTTGGCTTTATGTTTTGGGTCATTGTCCATCTGTATTATGAAACAATGACCAATCAGTTTGGCTGGTTTCTTCAGAATTCATCCGGCTGCTTCTATCCTGTGTCACATCAATAAACACCAGTGACCCAGTGCCATTGGCAGGCATGCATGCCCAAGCCATCACACTGCGTCCAGGTCTTTCTGCATTGATGAGTTCACCTGTCCTTTCTTTCTTTCTGAGGACTACAGATTTTGCCACTCCTAATATTGCAGCAGTTTCTCTGATGTGTTTTTTCTGTTTTCACAGCTTAAGGATGGCTTGTTTCACCTGCATGCAGAGCTCCTTTGATCACATGTCTTCTTCACAGCAAAATCTACCAAATGCACGCACCACACCTCAAATCAACTGCAGGCCTTTTAACTGTTTAATTGAGAATGACATAACGAAGGAATTGCCCACACCTGCCCATGAAATAGCCTTTTGAGGCAAATGCCCAATTACGTTTGGTCCCTTTAAAAACAGGGTGGCACATGTTAAGGAGCTGAAACTCCTAAACCCTTCATCCAGTTTTAATGTAGATACGTTCAAATGAAAGCTCAGTGTCTGGACGTTATGTTCATGCCCATTATTTAACTATAACTTGAATATGTTTCAGTAAACAGGTAAAAAAAATGTGTCAGTGTCCCAATATATTCTTTTTTCCACCATATTTTGTCCATCTTAATTTTCTGGGCAGCAGAATTCATTTTGTTGAGAGCAGAGGTCTATAAGAGCTAGACAACAAGCAGGTTCAGAGAATTCCTTTTGTCTACAGTCACAAAACTGACAACTGTGGACCTGTTGATGTTGACATGTGTTAGAGAAGAGTAGAGAGAATTTATTTTTTCTGGCTGTGAGAATTTGTGCCCAATGTGGTGGGCAGCCCTATCCACAGTGCCCAGGGAGCAGTTGGGGGTTAGGTGCCTTGCTCAAGGGCACTTCAGTCATGACCTATCTGGATATCAAACTACCACCAAACCACAGCTGCCCCCTCTAGAGGTCTGCCCAACATTTTTGTCCTGATTAATGCTCTAACAGACAAATCCTGTCATACTGAAGGAATCAGCATGTAAATGAGATCCAATATCCATTATTGTACTTGTTCCAGTTCCTACCCCACGGGTACTATAAGCCTTACGCAGACACAGAATGGCCACATTTACATTGCAAACAGTAGAGTAACTGATATCTGGCAGCTGTGCTGATGGTTTTTAATCTAGTGGTACTTATCTTTGCATGTGTATGGCCACAGAGCTCCTCTTTGTGATGTATACAGTGTGTTTGTGGCTGGAGTCAGCTTGGGATGATTGTATTATTACTGTCCGCTCTTAGAAAGCACTGTGAATTTCAAATATGCTGATTTGCCGTGGTTGATCCGTAAGGAATAAAGCAAAAATGATCATTTTTATAGCGTTACTTAAAGATTTTAGTGGTGCACAGTAAAATTTGACAGATTCTACAATAAAGAGGCTTTTGAGCAGAGGCATAGTGTCTAAGAGAGTTCTAACTCATCCTTATAAGATCTCTAACAGAGTCTGACAATAATGAATCTTATAATGAATCTGATAATAAAGATAAAACTAAAAGCATTGTTTTCACTGTTATAATAAATGTTATTGTAAGCAAACCAGTATTACTGCTAAGAAATGCTGATTTAAATATTTTTGGTTGTAAATCTGATTAAAAACAGGAGTCTGAAGGAGATCTTTTATTGACTTAATTTGTTATACTTTCATGATTTAATTTATTTATTTTATCTGCATGTCCACAGACACCAGAGAAAATCTTGGTCCAAAGCCCTTTGACTACCAATACTACATAACATATGTTTTCCCATTTCCATCATTCTTCACCTTAACTCAGTCAGTGTCAGAAGCATTTGGAAATGAAGTGCAGCTCATTGTAGAACGGTCAAGCTCATTTATTCATTTTACATGGTTTTCCATATTGCTGTTTAGCCACTAAAGGGTGCTATAGAGCCTTTCTATGCTTTCTATGGTGCTCGAGCCTTTACTTTATACACACAGGAACACACTCTAAAGATGCTCTGGCTGACTGTGGGTTGTCTCCTTCCCCACTGTGTTGCCCTCACCCTCTAATCACTGTGGGTTTCTTTAATCTATTTCTGAGGAAAACCCTTCGTCAGTTGTATCACAGACTATCAGTTGGGACAGCCAGCAATAAATAAAACTAAATATAGAACATATCTGGAAATGGTGCCATCTCAACAGCCACAGTAAGTCAGGCTGGTCATGTGAGGCAATATGGTGGGCACTAAGTCAGCTGCCTGCCAATGCCACTGAAAAGCCATGTGAAACAATGTAATATACTCTTACTGTCCACATCATTAGGTACACATACTATGTTTCTAAACTCATTGTTCATGTTATCAGCTCCACTGTGTAGTTCTACAATTACAGACTGTAGTCCATCTGTTTCTCTGTATACTTTATTATCCTCCTTTCTCCTGTTCTTCAGTGATCAGGACCTCAACAGAGCAGCTGTTATTTGGGTGGAGAAGCATTCTCAGCTCTTCACTGACTCTGATGTGATGGTGGTGTGTTAATGTGCATTACGCTGGTATGAGTGGATCAGACACAGCAGAGCTGCTGATGCTTTTAAACACCCCAGTGTTACATCTGGAGGCTGGTATTTCGTGTGACCACCAATGAAGGACTAGGCTTCTGTGAATGAAGGACACTGCCTCTGACTTTACATCTATAAGGTGAACCAACAAGGTAGCTGTGTCTAATAGAGTGGACAGAGTTACCATAACGTTTAAAATCTTCAGCAGCTCTGCTGTGTCTGATACACTCACACCATCGCTACACACTAACACACCACCACCACATCCGTGTCACTGCAGTGCTGAGAATGATCCACCACCCAAATAATCTCTGCTCTGTGGGGGTCCTGATCACTGAAGAGCAGGTGAAACGTGATAATGTGGAGCTAAATGATCAGTGACAAAATGGACAATGAGTGTAGATACAAGGTACCTAATGAGTGTGGTTAGTGAGTGTACATACATGCACACAGAGATATTTAAAATAAATGTAGAGTGGAAGCTGTTACGAAAACAGAGTCTCTAAAATGTAAATACTACAGTATGTGTCTTCTAAGTAACATGAATTGGTTGAAGCATCATTCACTGGCTTTCAGTCACAGAGTGGGGCAAACTATAATTGAAATAAACCCAAATTACAGCTACCGAGGCATCCACTCTGCCATCACCAGGCATATGAACATCTGAAGGACAAGTCACTTATTTACACACTATTTTCCCATCTCCCCCTCTTCCAGCGCTCATTAAAGAGACTGTCCAAATGTTTGCAGACTAGCATGATGGGAAGGGAAATTGCAAAAGCCCAACCTTTGTTAGCGCAGGCCATCCATTTCAGATTATCAGCGAAGGCAGACTCCCGCCCAATCAGGTATGGGAATATACGGACCTGTGGAGAGGAAAGCAGATATTAGCCGTCACTCATTTTTAATCGCCGCAGATAGCTTCGAAGCCAGCTCAGTCAAAAGCAGATAAGGCCATAGCTCCCCCCATGTGCTATCCGCAGTTGATTAGTTTGGTCTTCATATTAGGTTTATCTCTTTGCTTTAATAGGATGTTGGCCAGCCAGTCCATTACAACTTTTTTTACATTCTTATGCACCTATCAGCTAACAGATGAGTATGTAAATTCACAGTGATTACAATATTTAAATACTAACCAATTATCCTGATGTTCAGGATGAAGTAAAGCTAGCTTTATCACAACAATTACTGACTCAGTGGTATGACAAGCGTTTTATTTTGTTTTACAGGCCAGACATACAAGTAAACATGTAAAGTGGAAATTGGCTAAACTGTTCATAATTGACTTTTTTTCTCAGCTGGGCACAGATGAAGTTAACTTTCAATTTACATTAATAAAAACATGACAAATGACATCTCATGAAAATGATAACATACTAGTGATTCTCCAAAAAATGTGAGAGCAGTGAAAAAGGCCTGTAATTTCACTCCTTTCTGTTTTAATGTTGATATTGTTTGGGTATTAATTCACTCAAATTTCATTTTAAAATCCAATTTGAGATTCTAGATTTCTAACTTTAATGAGTTATAAACCAAAAACAAAATAAGACAAAATAAAATAAGCTTAAAATGTATCTATTTAAATACAACGAATATAAAATATGACCGTTGTTTTCCCAACATTTCTTTTTTCTTCTTTGAACAGACTTCCTTAATCGTCTATGAAAATCTGTTCACCTCTGTATACCTCACTGAGTGAACCTCCCAACCTGCCTCACCTCGTCAGTGTACAGTATGTGTGTAAATCTGTGAGTGTGTGTAGGGGTGAGGGGTGTCTAGAGGATGCAAACAGTTGCCAGATTGTGGCTGTTGTCTGTGTGGGTTCAGGGTTACGAGGGTTGCCAGATTGTGTTATTTCCCTGTCCAGGTTCCAGCTGTGTGCCTCAGGAGACACAGCTGCCCTCCTCAGTACAGCTCTGCTTTAATCTGTCAGGCACCAGTAGTATTTTTATTGTATGCTCCTGTATAGGGACTCACTTCGTCTATAGATGAAGACATATATTATGATTTGTTCTAGTCAAAATAAGTTTAGCCTCTGAAATGTTAAAAATGAACTATTCAAAGGCTATTGTGTGTAAAAATACTGAACTGAACCATAATATATGGGTGTTCAGTTTAGAAAGTCCTCTTAACAAGATGCAGCCACAGATTAGTAATATACAGTAGAACCTCGGTTATCATACAATCTGTTTATCGTCGACTGTCTTTGGAGAAATTTTGTCATCCGCCTGGTGTACAACAGTGCCACATCAAAAAATTTGAATATCATGAAAAAGTTCATTTTTTATAATTTCATTAAAAAACATAAACTGTCATATTTTTTATTCATCACACAAAATGTGACATTTCAAGCATTTACTAATTGAGTTTGAGTATCAACATTATAACAAAAAAGGCTTAACATGTCATTTTACATATAATCAATTTAAAATATGACAGTTTACCTTTTTGAATTTTATTTAATTTAACAACGTTTTCATTATTTGTGCTGTACCAATGGGAAAATGTGAGTTGTGTGAGGGAGTGAATAATGCATCCTGTCTCTATGGCTGTAGTGCATTTGAGCAAGGCACCTAACCCACAACTAACCCCAAGGTGCACTCTGAGTGTATGCTCACTGCCCCCTAGTGAGTGTTTGCTCACTAGGCTGTATTGTTGTCTTGTGTATAAATATGCTAACAGGCTCCAATAACATACAGCTTAGAAACTGATGTTGCAATGAGCTCCATTCTGGAAATCCTAAATTAGAGAACATTTTCAGAAAAAGAATAGAGGTGCTAGTGAGGAAACAAATATGTGCCATACTCCTTTTTCACACTGCCAAAGACATTCAGATTTAGAAATGACTTAAAGTGAAAGTGTGCACTCAATGAGCACTGTGCTTGTGCACAGAGGAATTTGACCTCCACGTTTAACCCATCCATACAGTAAAACACACACATACACACACTAGTGAACATGCTAACCCTAACCAGGAAGCAGCTGGAGGATAAGTGCCCTGCTCAAGGGCACTTCAGTCATGTCTTTTCTGTTTAGGGGATCAAACCGGTGACCTTACAGTCTCACAAAGCCGGTGCACTAACTCTGAGTTCATGGCTGCCCACGATCAAATTCCATACATCCATACCCTTTAAACACACACACACACACACACACACACACCAACTAAATTGATAATACTATTTAATTTCTGAAAGATATATATATATATATATATAGTCTTTATATTTTGTATTAAAATGTTTTTAATTAAATACATCTGATGACAACATGACTGAGACGTGTTGTTCCCAAAATCAACCACAAACGTTTTCTGTCTCATCACTAGTGCTGGGAATTGATTATTAGTGCTGGGAATTGATTATTTTTTCAAAATCAATGCCATAATTGCTAATACTGATTCAACACCTTTGCAAGCAAGACTTGATCCATGTAAATGGCTAACATGGAGTTTAATAGTTCACCAGTTTCAGCTGTGTATGGCATGAATCTGTGGTCTGTGCAGTGGGTTGCAGGATGGCAAGGAATAAGTAGCATTAGCTGCAGCATTAGCCATAAAGTTGGCCTTCTGGCTCAGATAGTCTCAGAGAGATGTGCACAGCTGTTGAGCCAATGGCAGATGAGAGAGGAGGAGTGATAGTCTTTTGTTAGATAGCTTTGGCTGCTTTAAAAATATGTCTGGTTAGACCAGCCCGGCTAAAATCTAGACTAAAATGAAATTAAGACCAGCTTAGAAATAAATCCCAGCAAATGTGTCGCTCTGCTCTAACAGAGTATGACATGAAGTTTTTGCAATGCGGAACTGTCAGAAAAACATTTCAGTACTGATACAAGGAACAGATAATCCCAGAAGCACATGATTCTAATGCTGGAACAATTTAGAAATGGCTCTCAAATGGAACCAGTTCTAAATTATCATCCACACTCATCACGTGTTGGATTATGTTTGGTGTGAATTCTCCAAAAAAACATTTCTTTAAGCTCAGAAAAAGTAGCAGTTTAGAAAGTTAATAAAACCAAAAAGTCACACTCAAAGACTATTAAGGTGCTCTTTGTTTTATTTCTGTCCGTCTTAAAAACAGCACAGTTCTCTGTGTGTGTATAGCTATTTATGTAGTTAATCACGGCACAAGTCCAGCATGTGGTGAGGAGAGTCCATAAGTCCATAATACTGTCATTAAAGTTCAGTCTAAATAAAACTCAGCACAGCAGGCAGACAAAATTCACTCCAGCATAATGGAGCACTAATCTCAACATGTTAATTTGGCATCAATTTTATTACCATGAATTTAATTTATCCATCTATACATCTTCTTAACTGCTCAATCCTGGTCAGGGTGAGTCCCCCCTACTCCTTTATTGGTTGCTAGGCAGGGCATTACACCTGGACAGACTGCCAATTCATGACTGGGCGCACACACACACACACACACACTTATACCATGATAATGTAGAGCAACCAATTCACCTGACCTCCACATTTTTGGAGTGTGGGAGGAAACTGGAGACCCTACAGGAAACTCATACAGACACGAGAAGAACAAAGAAGTTCCACCCAGAGAAGAGGGGAGCGTGCTAAACACTAAGCCACTGTACTGCCCTAATTTTCTTATTATAGATTTGATTAAAATTGATCAAAACAAGCATGTCATACTGTCCTTGTGTACATATCACTTCTGTGTAATTAGTTCCTCGAGTCACTCTGTACAGTGGTAACCCTACTTATGAGTTTAATCTGTGCAGGAGCCGAGCTCGTTAGCTGGTTTGCTCGTTAGCTGGTTTGCTCGTTAGCTGGATGCATTTTCCCCATAAGAATACATGTAAAACTGATTAATCCGTGTCAGCCGGCCAATATACAGTATACTTTAATATGTAAATAATGTGTTTATATGGGTTTTTAAAACATAAACGAGACGACGGTGCTCGTGTAGGCTGGCGGCTAAGGAGGACAGGAGGACGGGTGTACGTGTATGGCATGGTTACACTTATCATATGAAAAGTAAAAGTAAAATGTATCTAACTTTCTTGTTCACTACCTTCTGCTGTCTTTGTGTCACTTTCACTAGCACTTTCACTTTCACTGGACAGCGGTCAAAGGTAATGACTGACCTCTTCTTCTACGCTAGCATCTAGGAGATGCTACGACCGCCGCGCCCCTAGCGGTTGGCATACTTGAACTAATTTAGGCTACTCGTTACTTGGAATCTTACTCGTTACCTGGAACAAAAATATTCCGAGATCTCAACTCGTTACCTGGAATACTCGTTAGTAGGGATGCTCGTAAGTAGGGTTACCACTGTATTTGTAATCCAGTACTTAGTAGGGTTTTGATCCACTGTTTCATGAAGAATCATAATTGAATTGAATTGCTGTAAGATCAGTGATTTACACCCCCTGGTGGTCACAACGAAGATTACAACTGTTTAAAATATGTTTAAAATATGTACTGAATGCCAATAGATTGAAAACTATTTTGGATTTTGCACACAACTGCAAAAGCCATGTACTGACCAATAGCTCTGGTAGGTGGGTGTGCTTTCAGCAATGGTTGGTACAGACTCAGCAGACTCAGCTGGACTTGGAGACAGGGTGATAGAGCCCTGTAGTAATTGCACTCACGGCTGAGAAGATCTCTTTACACTGCCTCCCCCAGCAGCGGATGGAACCAGAAACAGCCGCCCTACAATTAGCTTTCCTCCAAGTCTGGAACACCACATGCAGTGTAATCTCCACCATGTGATTAGGTACAGAGAATTCTGAAGGATGAACATGACTGTGATACACTTTAATGTATATTGTGTTCTATATTTTTGGGTTATATGATTCTGCACACACACATATTCAATAACCACTACTGACTAAATCACGCTATAGTAGGCTTTTAAACTATTCCTTAATGCCACCACACACTGGGCAAGCGTTATCCACAAAATCTGAAATGACTGTTTTTAATGAAAGTACACAGTGCTGCCATTTGGTGCTGGTGCAAAGAAACTTCTAGTTCTGTTCCCTTTTTATGAGCGGACCACACAGCACACAGCATTCTGCTTTACTAAACGCAGAACTACACCACAAAAGACATAGTAGGTGGCACCTGGATTAAAACTTCTAATGAAAAAGACAATGAATGTAAAATATTTAAGATGAGATGATTCAATAATTTATATACCTATTATCATACATATTAGCTCAAAAACAGCATTTTTTCTGCAATGAGCTTATAATAAACAAAATAATGTCACATAATTAGCCTTTTTCCAACAAATATGCATGACATGACCCTATTAATGAGTATGTGCTATTGTTACTGTGATTCAAAAGCCAGAAACAGCAAAACGTGTAAAGTATTCAGTCTCATCACTGACTGAACAGTAATATCTCAATACACTAAAATCACAATCTAATTTAACAACCATAACCAACTATAACCTCATTAACAACTTAAAATCACAAAATGTCCCATAAAAGGTGATAGAAGTGAATGTAAAGACAGTAGTAATATAGATAACTGCTGTGCTGAAAGCTCATAACCTAATAGCATCACCCACAAACACAAACCGACCAACAGACATACACACGTATATAGAAAACAGGAAAAAGAACCCTGCTGTGAGCTTATGTGACCTCCGTTGCGACTCAATGACCCCCAGTCCTACTGAGTGTTGAGTCCAGATGGGTTCTCTCTGCTTCATTATGCCCTGCCTGTAGGGAGGAGCTCTGCCTCTCTCTCTCTCACACACACACACACACACACACACTGATAGAGCAGCAGGAGGTGCTGTGGGACACACAGAGAGGTCTAGGGATTATGGGAAAAGGAAGCAGTTGTGGAGAAACGTTAATGCTCCATTAAATAAAACCTATAGTCTGGACTTTGGTCCAAATATACATCAAATTGTATAGTCAAAAAGTAATGCTCTTAGCATCTGTATATGATCTAAACAGCATAGACAACAGCTCAGGTGCAGAATGTGCATGTTCAAAAAAATCAAGGAAATTCAAGGCATCTTTACTGTGTGTCAAATAGTAAAAAAAACAACCTGACCCACATTCACAAGAATTAATGCTCGAGTCAGTATCAGAGAGTCAGTGTAGAGCACATGTATGGCTTCTGTTTTCATTATCGGGTCAGTAAATCTTTACTTTGAATTTGAAGATTCACTCTCCAAGGACTCCTTAGTGATCTATATTTAGACGCCGTGTATTCTGAATTCATGCTATGAACTGTACTGAACTGAACTGTACTGAACACGCAAACTCCCAACCTCTTAAATAGCCTAGACCCATCAGCAGGTTCCACATCTACTCCTTACATTCAGAGATTCACTGCTTTCCTATTTTGTCATATGAAAGCTAAAACTTGTCTTTCCTCTTCTTTGCCATTTTTTTAATAATCTGCTTATTTAGAGCTTCAAGTTATTTTGCTTCAAATAAACCATGTGCCCTATCTTTTGGGAAGAAGGATTAAATGTTGCAATCCCTTCCAGATGTTTGAATAAGTCCCAAACTAATAGACCTGAACATTCAGTTTTTGTACGAGTAATAGGTGACATAAATCTTTCTATGATGAACCTACATAAAGTCCCTTCAGTGCTGTGTATCCTGAAAAACAAATACTTCTGGGAATATATATAATGTATGTAAATTTGCTAAATATCAAATTACTCTTTGAATGGAGACATAATTAAAATAAATACACCTAAAAACAAATGAGCACAACTCTACATTGCATGCCGGATGCAGGGGCACTCTTGCATGAAGCTTGAGGGGCATCTCTAACCATTAACACAGATGAGCCATTAGCACTGAGCTAGCGCAGATAATAGCCCACAGGTGCGATGGGAGGGACTGGGTGTGGGACAAAAAGAGAAAGAACGAAGAAAGAAACATTAAAAGTTTTTTTTTTTCCAAACTAATAATAATAATCATAGTATGACTCAACTTTTTTTGCAATCATACATATTTATTTGATGACTAGTTATACATATATGCCAATAACGGTTATCTATTTACTTCTGTCATACTAAATCAATTTAACTGTTTAGTTCATTTTATGACACTGATCCTGGAAGGTCTGAATGCAGTACAGTTTAATTCCTTTCCTCTTCAAACACACACGATTAATTCAGCTGTTATTTACTAGGTCTAGTAGTAACTTATTTGAGCTGCCAATTCACCAAACTCTGTTTCCAAGACATAATGACATACTTTCATCCATGATCTCTTTGGAAATGCAGGGAAAAATGTCTTTTAATGTTAAACTAAGCAAACATACGTTTCAAATTAATAATGAACAAATATTAAATCACAAATCAACTGTGGTCCATTAACACTGAACCATCATTACATCATTCAAACATCAAGATATTAAAGGAGCCCACTATGACCCGAGGATCGCGAGTTTGAATCCCGGTCATGCTGTTTGCCATCAACAGTCGGGGCCCAAGAGAGCTAAAATTGGCAGTGCTCTCTCTGGGCAGGTAGATGGCGCTCTCTCTCTCTCTCTTATCACTTTCACGTTGCAATGTCCGCTGGCTCAGGCATCTACTGATTGGTCCATTCGGAGCTGGGGACCCTGTGTGCCTTCCTCCGAGCGCGTTAGGCTCTCCAGTGATGGTGTATCAGCGGTGGTTCAAAAAGAGGCGGTGGCTGCATCACACGCAACGGAGGAGGCTTGTGCTTGCCTGCACCCTCCTAGAGTCAGGGACAGTGCAAAGTGATGGGGAGAGGCCTAACGGAGGGGAGGGGCTAATTGGCTACCACTACATTGGGAAGAGGATAAAAATTGGCAAATGCCTTAAAAAAAATCAAAAGTAAAAAAAAAAAGATATTAAAGGAGCCTCACCCAGAAAACATATTCTTTATACATTAAACATGTATGAACATGGAATTAAGGTCTTACAGACTCATCGATGTAATTTAGGACACAGTATGAAAAGTATAGTGATTTTCCATCTGGCTGATGATGTCATCTATTGTCTCTAAGAATGTTAGAAATTCTTATTTCAAGTGTCCACAGCATACACAGCAACATAAGACACCCACTACACAATAATATCAACATTTCCATTGTAATCTCATTATGCAGAGTTTTAATAGGATTTGGTATCGAGCTCTTCACAAAACACACTATACTGCACCTTAAAATTATGTACATATCGCCTGATGAGAGAAGAGGAAGCTGTGAAATTGTGGGGGACATTATTAGAAGCCCCGCACTGGCATTGGCTAATGTCATCCTTAACCAAGGTTTCATGCTAATGAGAAAACAAGCATCACACTGAACTAAAGGATTCAAGTTAGCTTATGCTTCCGACAGAGACAAAGCACTTCTATTACCAACAAGCTCCACTATAAATGGGGCAAATCCTCCATTGTTCAAAGCCCTCTCCTCACAAACACATATACACACCAACCAGAACCAAATACAAAAAGAACACTGTCTTTTAAGGTATAGCACATGCACAAATACAGGAAAAATATATATATATTTTTTTTGCTATCGAGCAATGGTTCAGTCTGCATGACTCACTTGTCCAGTTCTGTATCCCTTAAAAAACAAGAAAGGTGAGAACAACACCTTTAACGTTGTTAGACAGTTGCCTAGAGGTAGTAATTTTCAGTACATTAGATTTAAAGAAGGGGTCAGGTCCTAAAGGTCCATACCACAGCACATTTTGGTGTTTATTCAGATTTAACACATCATATTGAACCAAGGCCCTCCAGCTGATTACTAAGTCATTTATCGTTAGCATTATAAAAGGGTAAACAGTAAACACGGCAGTGCTGAGGCCTCTGGTTCTGACCATAACTGTTCTCTTTTAAAGGACTTTGGAGTCTAATTTGGTCTTTACTACATTCATATATCAAAAAATAATTTTTTTTACAAATAAAGCAACATATTTCAAGCTTTTTTTCTAGTTTTAAAGACAAAAATGATCAAAGAGAGCAGAGTGCAGTGCCAGAATCACCTGTATCCTGTGATATTTGTCTACCAATATAGCAGGCATGATGACACCATGACAGTGTTTTGACAACATTGTCTACATTCTCGCAGCGTTGATATAATGCTGTGATGAGCATATTTTTGAGCATATTTCAAGCTTTTTTTTAGTTTTAAAGTTGATTAGTTTGTTGTAAAGCTCTTGAGTTGGCTGGTCTGTCAAGCACAGTAATATCATGATGTTAAACCATTTAGCAGTTTTGGCACTGTGGGCAAGTCCTGCTGCAAAAAGGAAATGGGCATCTCCATTAAGCTCGTCATCAGATGGAAGCATGAAGTGCTTTAAAATCTCCTGATAGATGCTGTGTTGACTTTGGACTGAAGACAGTGGAACATCAGCAGCAGATGAAACGACACCTCAAAGTATCACAGACTGCAGAAACTGCACACTGGACTTCAGACACCTTGGATTCTGTGTCTCTCCTCTCTTCCTCCAGACCTTGACTTCCAAATAAAATGCAAAATTGACTCATCTGAAAAGAGGTCTTTGGACCACTGAGAAACAGTCCGGTTCTCTTTCTCCTTAGTCCAGGTAAGATGCTTCTGATGTCTCTGGTTCAGAAGTGACTTGATATAGCAGTTGCAGCCCGAGAGATACACTGTATTTGTAGTAATTTACTCAAATTTGAAATGAAATATAATAATAATTTGAGATTGTTTTTTTTTCCTGAACTAAAAGCCATATATTTCAACATTTAAACATAAAAGTCTTGATATGTCACTTCAAATGTAAACCTGAGTTTACATCACACCTAAAACATTTTCAAGATTTTTTTTAATTGTATGATTGTATCTATGACAAAAAGTACAAAATGATGATGCCCCATAATTTTTACATGAGCTGTGATCGCTGTGATCCAGGACTAATCACAGTATCAGTAAACAAATCTCACTGATGCTTTTCTGAATGTATGCAATTCTCACAGTAATGTTTCAAAATCTAGTGTAAAGCCTTCCCAGAAGAAGATACTGCAGCAAAGGGAAACTTTTAATTCCATACAAAAAACACTGGATGAGCCAGGGACATGCATAATGTAGGCACCAGCCTGGGTATGCAAGGCTGTTTTATCTGTAGTGCTGATCTGACTTTTTTCTTCTTAAATTTCCAGGACTAGATTTCTAGATCATTCATGTCATGTCATGTTATACGCCGTCATGGCTTCGCGATGGTAGGCTGCACAGACGAGTCACTTCTCTCCAATGCCATCTGTCTCTGGTTGCTTGTAGCAGGCTAGCACCT
>BRDA01056931.1:0-12721 GCA_036984385.1 Crenuchus spilurus
TGTGTGTGTGTGTGTGTGTGTGTGTGTGTGTGTGTGTGTGTGTTCCACTTACTTTTGGAATAACTGTGTTACTGTACTACTCACATTCAGCGCATCACTTTTAGAATATTTTTATAATCAAATATAATCAATACTAACATGTCAAAATCAATACACTTGAATTGGTGCCTTTAAAGTATTGATGCATCTTTACAAGCTTAGTTCATGCACGTCCTGCCTGTCTCACGCCTGAGATGTTTAGCAGGGGGAGCTCACTGGAGCACTACAAATGAGCATCATAGCCGAGCTAAAATGACAGACTTGAATCTAATGACTGATAAATCAGGAACACACACACACACACACACACACACACACACACACACACGCACACACACACACACATACAATATCACATGATATCATGTTGATCTGTGGCTAGCCAGAGTGCACACACTGGATGTGTATTGTGTGGGCAAGCATGCTCCCTGCGGCCTTGCGCTCTCCTTTACAGGCCAGTGATTAGCATCCCCGCGGCTAAACCCAGATGCTAGCAGAAGTGACACTGGAGCAGTGGCTGCTGTATGCTTGCTGCCAGTCTTCATCAGCACTGTGATACAGCCAACCTTACGACCACCACAGCCTGACATATGCATACAACTAAATAAATAATACAACATATAAGTTATAATCAATATACATCACTGCTCTCATAACAAAACCTTGTATCTCATTGTACATAATTTGAACAGGTCAGTTGGACTTTAAATTTTATGAAAATCTCAAAATTAATGGACCAATAGAAATGCTCTAAAGTGAAGACTAAAATAAACACTAGAAGTTAAGAAACAAACGTTTCCATTTTATAGACTCAAGGTTTTGTTTACCAGTTAAAATGTTGAAATGCTTTTTTTTCCATTTACTTAAAATCAAGCTATATTTAACTTGTGAACCTCCCGCCATGGCCGAGTCCCTGTCCCTGTCTCTGTCCACATGCTTTTTTTTACATCATCTAAGTGTCATGTCTCCACCCCCAGTCATGTGTTGTCATTGGCCACACCTGTCATGTCATGTTCTTATTGCACAGCCCTGCCGTCTCATTATCTCACTGATTATGTGTGCTTTACATGCTTCCTCATATGTCACAGTCCTTGTCAGTTATTGTATGTCTTTATGCTCATGTTTATCATTCAAGTCATAGTTGTGCATCTTTATAGTTGTTGGTCGTTTATGGACGTAATGTCGACTTTGTTTTGTAGTCACCATGGTTATGTTATGTCTCCAGAGTCATTGTAGTGTCTTCCATGTTTTTGCCACAGTCATCTCAGAGTTTTAGTTCACAGCTATGTAGTCTTGTTTTTACAAAAACCAATATCCTCCAAAATTCCAAATTTACATGAGAAAGAAAACACTTACCTTGCTTTTAATGGACGTCAATGGAACCAGACATTTGTCTAATTATTTATTTTGGTTCAGTCATACTGACGTTCGCACACAATTTAAAGAGCAACAGGTGTTTCCAAATTATGTCAGAATCTGAAAAATGACAAATAATTTAATTTTTTAAAAACTCTTCAAATATATAACCTACACTAAAGTGTGTTTTGTCAAAAGAAATACAATTCATAATCTAATTAATGATAACTAATTATGCAATTAACTATAGTTTGTTATACACTTGCATAATTAAATTTAAATAACCATGTAATGTAAATTAAATGTTTAACAAAGTGATAACTCTGTTTTTATATTTTTTGCATCTTTTGTGCAAATTTTTAAGAAAAATTGCCTAATGAAAGCCAGCACTGTCAGCTTTGTTGGTCTTCATATCGGTGTAGCAAAAATATTTGGTGTGAGTTTGTGTCACTCTGTAGTATTTGATGGTGTTTTCCATTTGAATTAGGAGGTGCTTTGGAGTGGATGAGCTGATAAGCTGCCCTCACAACGTTCTCTTTCCTCCTGTTCTCCGCTCTGGCTTTGAGAGGATTTAGACAGAGCTCTAAGTTTAGTGCTAGTGCGGAAGACCAGCGAGACTTTGAGCTGGCCTAAACTCTCCAAGCTAAATCCACTCCCTGTGAGGGCTCTGGCAGGTGCAGAACCCAGACCTCCTCTTCTGAAGCGGAAGCTGAGGGGGCAGGGGTCACATGCACAAACACAGGGGGTCAGTTACCCAGCTGCAGGACAAAGCAAAGCCTCCATGCTGAGAGGACGAGAGAGAGAAAGTAGGGAAGAGCGAGTACACACTAAAGATGAATGGATACCTGAAGCACCCTTTGGGGTTTCTCAGCTTGCCACAATGTCTCAATTAATGATTAATTAATTATAATAAGTAGTTGATCAATATTAATGCAACTCAAAATCTGGGCTAATATGAAGTAAACTGTAACAAAGCATTTATTGATGAAACACATGTACAATTCTAAATTTGATGTAATTTAGCACTTATTGAAGGTGTAAATATAAACTAAAATAGCTGCCAAAGATGGTAGAGTTACTCTTCATTCCCAAAATTCCCAAATATGGTAGATTTACTCTTCATTCCCAAAATTCCCAAAGATGGTAGATTTACTCTTCATTCCCAAAATTTCCAAAGAAGAAAGCAGGGCCCAACATATTTCATTTGGTGTATAACTTTGCATATATACACTACAAGTGAAAATTTAAACTGCAATATCTTCAGTTTCAGTCAAAAGTACAAGTATCTTGAATGGAAATGACGTCCCAATAAACAGAGTTAATGGTTAACAATTACATTTTTAAAAAGTTACAGAAATTCAGGTAAATTGATATAAACTTAAGTTATTCAACACAACTTTATATTTTCAAGCCAAAAGCACAAAATTACAGTTGTGTGCAAAAGTTAGTGCACGTCTAGTTAAACCACATTTTATGAGCGTAAAAAAAATAAAATTACTCATTTATCTTCTACAGAGAACAAAATTGTGCACACTTTAATGCACACTTTTTGTTATTTACTGAATTTTACTTTTTTTTTTTTGGCAAGGAGGGGCGGATAGGGGGGCGGATGGGGGGGCTTGGAGTTTACGTGTTTGTTCTGAAAAAGTTATGACATTTTTATTTTTGTGCCAGTATGTAAAATTCAATGAAACCGTACCAAAATTTGCACTTTTTACATAAAAATGGTAAAGTTTCAAGTGTGTTCAAACTTTTGCTCAAGTCTTTATCTGCCTAAAATATTTTTGCTTGCTTCAGCTTTAACAAGTTCATGATGACGGGATATAAAACATGCAATTAAAGCCACATTAAAACATTCCAGATATTTAGAGAACGTTTACATATTAGCCAACGTTCTGGGAAGGTTCCCTGTTAGCTGGGTTCTCACTGCTATGCACATGTTCTTAGTCAGTTCAGTAGACAAGAGTCCAGTTAACCTATAATCTATAAGTAATCTATAAATGTGTTTATTATTGGATATGGTGTATGTTGTCTTTGCCACCAGTTCTATAAAAGCAACATTTAATGTGTAACGAGTGTACTCACTAGTCCTAGTGTAGCTTTATAGCGCTGTGTTCTCCAGCCAGCTGTCATGCAGTGTGTCTGCACTGTGGTTTGATCTGAACAAATTAATGTTGCACATAAAAAGAATTCCTGGCTTGCTCTTGCACTGAGGTCAGGCCGCTCATACAGAGAGGTAAAGAGTGTCCGCTAAGACTGCGTTTTCATTGGAATGAGGTCACTTTTCAAACCTCAGAAGATCAGAAGAATTAGAAATGCTTAGGGTTGCCTGTTATTGCTCCTATTGCCTGTAGTTTTGTGGATTTACCATTTCATTCATAATCTAAAAAGGCAACCAATGTCTTTCTAAAAGGCATCTCATGTGCATACCTAGCTTTCAATGTGTTTTTGATTCGTTACTCTTTGGCAGGGACGTATATTAAATGGCTGAAAAGCTTTTTAAGATGGCTCCTGGTCACCTCTCTGTCTCGATCTCGATCTCGATCTCTTCTTCTGTTAACCATACAGAGTCTGCTTTTCCTATAGCTCTCTCTCTCTCTCTCTCTCTCTTACTCTCTCATAAAGACTCTCCCTACTTTAAATGGATAATGGGGAACTGTGGAATGACCTCATGCCCACACACAGGCATTGCATGCATGCTCACTTTTTAAAAATCTTTTTTCCATCCTCAAATCTCAGCATTTAAACTACAATGATGAAGGACAACTAGGGAAAAAAAGAAGAAAATTAGTAGGCAAAAAAATTAAACAACTCTCGAATGATTTCTAATAGCCTAATGCGTAATTATAATTCTCGGCTATTCAGCCAGTGAGCAAAAATAAAGGCTGCCGACGCAATGCCAATCACTGCTCCCAGCTCAGATGATAATCTTTGCACAGCCGGCACCATGGCAACCGATATTAAGTGGACACTATAATCATATCATTAATTCAGCTTTGCGACCTCTTTGTCTCTATTTTTAAAACAGGTGAGAAAGTAGCAACTGGCAGCCTCCGCAGACCAACACGACTCTCAAACATTCCTCCTCGCTCGCCGCAAAGCAATTTGCCTTTAGTGTTGATCACTGAGAAAGCAACGGGGGGCCACTTAATGCCTTTACTCAGAAAAAACACACACACACAGACACCGAGTGTGTTGATATTATTTTGTGTGTACTGGCAGCACTGCTTTGTGAAATTTTATGTATCACTCTTAATATTAGAAACAGACAGTCTGCAATAGTTAACATGACTGAGCTTAATGCTTTTGTTTCTCTTCCTTTTATTTTCTTAGAATATGGAAAATTATTTGACTTTCCCGCATGGGAAAGCTTGGATCAGCTCAGAGCCTTGCAAAATCTTACATACATGCCTGTACACACCAGTGGCATAGGCTGAATTTTATTGGTGGGGGAGTCAGCTGGCCTTCCTCATTGAAACTCAATTTATTCATCCATTACCAGAACCAAGTTAAACACAACAGGCCGTAGTTTAAGAGCCCAGGCTTAGACTCAAGACACACTTTCAAAAGTCTTAGACTCCTACAAGTCTCAATAGTAAGTCTACTCAAGCACGTCTTAGTCATTGGTCTCGCCAAATTTCATTTCTGGTCTCCACCTAGACCTGCTTATGCATTTCTCATGACTCATATCTATTTCATATGACTTAAGCCTCCCATACACCTAACGACTGTGAAAAGATTCTGAAAAGACTTTTAAAGTCTGACACCATCTCACATTTACAGACTTTTTAGCCACAGTCTAGTCATAGTCTTAAGATTTTGGAAAGACTGTGGATTTTGCAGAGTCACTAATTTAAAGACTGCAACTAGATTTATTTTGAGATTAGTTCCCATCTGCTTTCGTTTTACACAGAATTAATGCAATAAAGAGCAGAATTATTGCAAAATGAGTATTTATTAAACCTTTCTTTGTATCAAAAATAACAACACACAATAAGACAATGTAGAGCAAAATCTAAATATAGTAACGTTCATTACAGATACAGAGCTATCAGAGCTCAAAATACTGTCAACAGAGGATTCACATCCATGCAGTCCTGGTCCTGTGTGTCTGCTCCTCAATTTCTTCAAGCTGTTGAGGAAAACAATAACTTTTAAGATTAAAATTATCATTAAATAGCCCCATTCAGTAGTGTTTAGTTAGCTAGTTAGCTTTAGCATAGCACACACACCTGAGATTTCGAAGGCTTCACCAATTTGTCCACTTTTTTTCCTTTTCATCTCCGTTGTGTAATAAATGGTAAAACTCTTGCTCCACAGCTCCACCAGGTTCTCCTCCTTTTCTACAGTCCAGGAGAACCGTAGTTTACGAGCTCTAGCTGGTCATATTTACCCGCCAGGCATTCGTGTATTTACTATTTGCCTTTTTGCGGCTTCTCGTAGCTCTCCTATTGGTTCCCAACAGTGTTCACGTCACTATTTGCTCGAGTCAACTCTTACGACTTGTGATAATATTAAACATGTTTGATTTTATCGGAACGCCTCGATGTGAAAAATACTAAAACGTTCAGTCCTGACCACCTTACACTTAACGATAGAGATGACGCGACTGCAACTCAACTCTAGCAAGACTCTTGTGATTTTAGCCCAACTTTGAAAATTTGTCTACGACTGTAAAATCGCATGAAAGTCGTTAGGTGTAAGGTAGGCTTTACAAGCAAATTAAGACCAACTCATTGACCACGTGTGTGTTTGATTTAGACAATTAGACTGATTGGTTGATTTACACAGAGCACACACTGCAATCAAGGACATTCTTTAACTGTAACTCAATTCTAGTGAAGTAAAACACATCCAATAGAGTTCGGGTAATTTAGTATCATTCAAATTAGCCTGCCTGACTCAATGCTGTTGAGACAAAATGTAAACTGGCAAATATGATTTAATTTAGAGTACTTAATCATGCAAAAGACCAACAAAATGTGTAATTAAATCAATTAAAACTAGTCAAAGCTGCATTGACATTGACACGTTTCTTGGACTTGGTCTTGACTCAATCTCCCGCTCATTGGTCCACTTAAGACTCAGTCTAGACTTGATGTTGACCAGTCCTAGTCTTGGACTTGTCTTAGACTCCACAAAGGCAGTTGTGAGTAGAGTCCTAACACACTGGCCCACATTACAGTCTTATTAAAATCCTATACGATCTTAAAACATAAGAGATCTCAAACGTAATGAGCATTTTTTATTGTTTTTGGTTGTTCTGCAGTCTCCACACAAAGATTGGCAGCGTAATTGTTTTTTGTCTGTTTCTATAGATACCACAATTGGATTACAACCATGTTTGCATCTTGCAATGGCTGTCTGTTTCAGACATGAGCTTTGTTTGTGACTTTTATTTATGTAAGGTGTAAAAAATGGCACAAGGATGTACAAACTCAAACATTTTTGGGTTAATCTATAAAAAACATTGTCATTTCAATGAGATGACCCCCTCCTCCCATAGCTATGCCACTGGTATACACATTTTTAAAACATAGAGTCCCATACACATCCTATTACACACAAATACACAAGCAAACTCCTGTTGCCAATTTATTAGGTCCACCTGCTTTCTATTTACACTCATTGGCCACTTTATTAGAAACAACTACTATATGAATTGACAGGGACCACTCTAGGACCAACACTGACCAGGTATTATCTGAGTGATGGACCATACTGAGCACAGCAGTGACACTGACATGGTATAATGGTATGAAGTACAGCAGCATTGCTGGGGTTTTTACACACCTCACTGTCACTCCTGGATTGAAATAAGTCCACCAACCAAAAATGTCCAGCAAAAAAAAAAAAGTTTCAATAATTCAGTGCAATACACAACCATGGTGGTGTCAATGCGGTGATGAAAATGGCCCATCAATGGTCCATCATCCAGTAGTTCTAGGCTTGTACATTTCCACTGATAGACAGGGTAGAGAGGGCTGCAAAGTTTGAAGAGTAACAGATAGAGTGCTGTCAGTTACTTTATATGCTGTAAACATCGTTTACATGTTTTTAAGGTCCAGTTGTGTAAAGTTTCACTACATTCACTTTTCCAGGAGAAATAATCTATACTTATGTAAATGTAATAGTGATGAGTCAGGACAGGGTGAGTGGAGTCAATGAAACTTAAATAAATAAATAAATAAATAAATAAATAAATGCAGCTGAATCTGTCACAACAAGGTTCCCTACACTTTTAAAAGTGATGTGATAGATTACAGCTCATTTACAAGCATTACACCTTTTTAACACGTGTGTTTCTCTACTACGCCCAATTATAGTAGAGCCCTACAAAATTCACGCCAATGAAAATCAAATTATGGACCATGAAATCATGAAATACCACGACAATGCAAAATGTAAACACTGTGTGCCTTAAGTGCCACTTTATAAACTTAGGCTATGTTCACATTACCATGCTGAAGTGACTTAAATCCCATCTTTTGCCTTAATGTACCTCAGATCTGATGTTTTCAGGCTGCGTGGACGTCAAATCCCATCTTTTCACATCAGATTTGAGTCACTTTCATATGTGGTTCTAGATCAGATACGTATCAGATCTGTGGACATGTGACTTGAATGTGATGGTAGATTTCATGTCTTTGTGCTTGTACACATGTGTGTAGTGGGTGAGGCAGCGTTGGCTTCTCTCGTTTACTCACGTCGCTGTAAAAACAGTAAAAGCAGCCAGCTGGCATTTATTCACCTTCTTCACCTGATCATGTACAGTCCAGCACCTGTTTACTGTCCTCCTGAGCTAAACACCATCACACATCAGCTACTAACACCTCTGTTTACTAACATCAGTCTCACTAATACAGGGTTGCCAGATCCTCTAATACTCCATCACACATCAGCTACTAACACCTCTGTTTTACTAACATCAGTCTCACTAATACAGGGTTACCAGATCCTCTAAACATCCTACCGATTTTGTAACAAAGTCACACTAAACAAATATAAACTAGCCCAAAATCTAAAGTGACACAAACATTTCACTGAGCTAAAATGTAAATCTTCTTCAAATCTTACTTTCTCGTTCAATCTCTTCTTTTATTTAGTGCAAAAACCCTGCAAGACACCAACTCTGAATTTTAACCAGCGAATGTATTTTTGCAATACTAGCAACCCTGCACAAATGTGATTCTTTTTGTTGTTGGTGATGAAGCTGATGTGTATACATGTATCAATGTGCGCATGTGAGCTGTTTCAGGGACAGATTGGTTCACATTACAGATACAGCTCACTAACATTTGTGAATGTGAACCAGTAAGATAATTAAATCTGATCTGAGCCAAAAATCGGATTTGAGCAACGTGACTTATAATGTGAACGTAGCTTTAGTCTACATTTTGGATTAGTAAAGCTATGTAAAGTAAGCATTTTGATGCCAAAATCAACCTATGCACTATTTTTCTGGGTTGAGTGAGCTGTGCGTCCCTTAGCACTTTTCCACCAAAATAACTGGTTCTTGAACTGGTGCCGTTCAGGCTCATGAGAACCTCGGTGCTTTTTAGTGAACCAGGCCGCATTTCCACTAGTTTTAGTTGAACTGAGGATACGTCACGGTGTACATCATCAACAAAGCAGAATTATAAGCAAAGATGGCTACTTGAAACATGGTGGTACATCATAGCTACTTTTAATTAACTTTTGGTTCAATGCAGCTTATCATGTTTTAAACAACTGCTATGAAATCTGACACGTATCTTGTGAACGTTTGTGGTATTTGAGGGACAAGGTCCATGAATTTAGTGGAGTTTGTACTTTCACCATCCTGTACTCAAAAACAATAATAATGTATGCTTTGCACCATTGTATTCTCACACATGTGTGAGTCTAATACTCAAATTGCTTGCTGCTGTTTACATTTACTGAATCTTTTATAATGAATGGTCTTAAACTGTTAAAAAACTAAACATCTATGAAGGCCTGGAAGTTTTTTTCCTTCTCAGTTGCCATTTTTGAGACAAAGGGATTTGTTGCAAAAAGTAACGAGTGTGAGTGTTTTCACACTCATATTTTTGGATATATAGACTAAATTACACATGGATCAATTCACAGGGACTTTGTGAATCAATTCACACATATTTACAGATACAAATAAATAAACAAGTTATAAATAGATGGTGTATGTATGAAATATCTGTCTGGCTCAACACATTACTATTCATGCAAAGTGGAGGTATCACTCATCTCACATCTCATGATCACCTCTCTCTCTCTCTCTCTCTCTCTCTCTCTCTTTTCTTGCACCCACCCACATCGTGATCATTGCCATTATCATGGTGACACACACACATCCACTGTTGGTGGTGTGTATGGGATGAAGTGGGCTCTGACAGTACAGTGAAGAAGAACACAGGAAGCACATTAGCTATCAGCTACCGTCCTCTACACCTTTTCACATCCCATCACATTTACATCCCTCCATCCTCACTCTCACACTCTTTTGCAGCCCTTCAAGTCCTGCCCTGCTCCACTTCTGCAGCCTCCCACCCCAAACACACTTCACAATACACACACGTGCAGACGAGCCGATAAAATATTTACACAAGGGACATAAAGTCAGAACATGGAGAAATGGGGAATAAAGAAAGAATAAAAAAAAGAAAAGACAGAGGATGGATGCAATCAAAGAAAGAAAGAATGAAAGAAATGAGGATGTACGGAATTAAATAAAAAGAAATACAGATGGAAAGAAAGACTAACTGACAGAAACAAACAAATGAACGTCAATGGAATTAAATAAACAAGAGAGTTGGAAATAATAAAATGATGGAGGGAAATGAACAAGTGGCAGTGTGTGTGCAGAGAGAGAGAGAGAGAGAGAGAGAGAGAGAGAGAGAGAGAGAGAGAGAGAGAGAGAGAGAGAGAGAGAGAGAGAGAGAGAACAAAGGAGATAAGGAAAGCAGAGGTTGTGGGTTTGTGAATCAAATCCATTTCCATCCACACAGGCTGCTGAAGTGTTGCTTTAAATCCCTGTGTTGGTAATTTGGACTGTATGTTTATGACTGTAGAGCAGATGCCCACTGAAGCAACACATTTTCAGCATATAGTCTTATGAGGTCTAACTCACAGCCAGTATATAACATGTAGAATTAACCACTTAACCCTTAACAGTCCAGAGTTACTGCTTTCATTTTGATCTAATATTCAAACATAACTGTATAAACACATATTTAATAACCAAGTGAGTTATCATTGCATTATATTTGTGTTAATTTTTATTTACCAACAGTCACAGACTTATATGATGTTTGTGGATTTGTTTTGGAAGCCAAGGGAAGAAAGAAAAGTTTTGTCCTACTATATACATATTTAATTATTTAGTTTATTACAGGTGAGTTATATTTACATTTAATTTATATTCATTATGGACACCTCAGAGTCTGCATTTCTTGTTTATGCTTGTTTTGAGTTTTTTTTCTGTATCAAATTTTTAAATTAATTTCAAGTCAAAATTTAATATTATGCTTAGAAATTAATTAATTAAACATCTTAGAATCTGCATTCTTGATATACATTATCTGTTTGTTTCAGAAATTTATAATAATAATAATAATAATAATAATAATAATAATATTATTATTATTATTATTATTATTATTATTATTATTATTATTATTATTATTATATCAATTATAATTAATAATAATAATAATAATAATAATAATAATAATAATAAATTATACCATGCTTTTATTAATGCAGACAAAATGATGCATGTGTTTCTATGGCATATAAAGCAAAGAGAGGCTGAAACAGAAGCCTATGTGTGTGTGTGTGTGTGTGTGTGTGTGTGTGTAGGTGTATGTGTGTGTTAGGGAGTGGTGGTGGTATTAGTCCGTGTGCTTTGCCCCCACTCACAGCTCCTAATTATTTTCTTAGTCAGCCGAGTGTGCGGAGTTTGGCCTGCGAGTTGTGCAAATGCTTATTTAAGCTGTGTAACTGACATCCATATGGTTTTCATCATCATAAAGAACCGTTTGAGCAGCTTATGTTTTCATGAGGCCACAGCTCTGGCCTGTCTGTCAAACACACAGGACTTCAGAGCTGTTCTACCAACATTCCCTCACACTCCACCAGCGCCCTGTATTCACAAATCTTTATAATTAAAGTCTATCAATCCAACATCACTTGTGTTGTCTTGTGTTGTCCTGTTATAAAGAAGAAATCGAATAAAATCATTTTAAACTGTGTTTTGGTGTCATGGGACATCCTGGAATGTAGGAAGATGGTGACATTGAAGTAGCTATAGCACTTATTTCACTAATGTTGAACAAGTGAATATTCAATTCCAGATTAAAAAAACGTAAATATCTTGTGACTTTAATAGAAAAGTGATTCAAATTTTATGTTGTGTATAGAATAACATCTCATCTAATATATCCATGATTATCCTACATCTCTTGATGCCTTACGCAAAATGTGTGTTGAACATCTTGTTGAGAGTAAACAGTCATACTAAAGCTGATAAGCTCACTGTAAACAACTTGTGGGAAACACCAACACTGAGCTAAAAGTGGTAACACTGTCAGTTTATAAAGTTTATAAACACTCAACATCTGAGCTGTAATGATCCATTGATGATATTTATGTATAACACAAGTCTTCATTTATTTATTAACCAATAAGAACATTACTTAACATCTAGATTTAGTCTAAATATGAATAAAGGAAATGACCTTTTGTTAACTTTTTATAAATGCTTCATAGTTTATTATATGTGACCCATATTATAAAAATATCAGTTCTACTCACAATAATACATCTGCCATGTAATTATTAAATTATGTAAATATGGAATTTTGCAATTTTTGCTGCTTTTCTTTATAACTGCATACTTTACAAAACAGTTACTAAACAATACGCCATAGTGCTTAAAAAGCAGTATATAGTTTAAATACTGAACAATTCATATAGGAATTAATATAATCCTATATAACAATAATATAATATAAATATTAATTAAATATAATTAATATAAAAAATAATATAATCTGTTACATTTCACATAAAATGAACAAACAATAAAAGCACACATGCATTCAAACATTATATCACTCTACGTATAATCAGTAAAGATATAGTGTTCACAATAATATTAGACATGAAAACTTCTTACATATGTACATGACAGTTGATGCCACATCAGGGCGTGGTGTCAGTGTCATATTAAAGATATGTAAATATATATATATATATATATATATATATATATATATATATATATATATATATATTTTTTTTTTTTTTTTTTTTTTTTTGCTTTCTTGCT
>BRDA01056935.1:0-24751 GCA_036984385.1 Crenuchus spilurus
TATATATATATATACACACACACACACACACACTTAAACATACACATACATATGTATATACAATCAGCCAGAGCTGCTGATGAGGATTTTAAGCTTGTTTTTCTTGTGCTATTTATCAAACACTAAAAGCAGCAGTTACTATGATCTATGAAGAAATACTGCATAACAGAATGGGCTTCATTCACCATCATAATAGGTTCTTATACTTGTTCTTAGGGCGCTTTCACACCTGAAAGTCCAGAGCATGGTTTGTGTGTTTGTTACTTTGTATATATTTGGTCCTGTTAGGTTTGTTATCACACTGTATTTTTGCAAGTGCACCAAAGACTTTTAGTATGACACGCCTACGTCCTGTCGTCATCACTTACGTGGTGTGCGCCTTCCTACTCTTGACACTAATTGGTTTGTAGAAGGATGTGCGTCTCACGCTTTTATATACTTCTGCTGCAGTTTCTTTCATTTAGTTAAGGTTGCTCGGGCATCCTGTCACATGCTTTCTCTCTCATCCTCTCAGAAAATAAGCTGCATTCATCATGCAATCAGCATTTTGTGTGTTTTTCACGCTGACTTTTCACATGTTCATCAGAGAAAAATGATATTAAACATTTGGTCTCCTCCTCGCTAAATGTGTTAATACGGTAAATTTTTGCTGCTGTTCCTCTTTATTTTACTTCTTCTGTTGTTGTTTAATGTTGTTCCTGTATTTGGTCCGAAAGTCCGAACCTTCAAGAAAAGTGTTTTCACACTGCACATAAACTGGACCATGGTTCAGTAGATCAGTATCGAGAACACCTGTTTTGGTCGGACTAATTTTCTCATCTGCTATTTTGGTTCGGACCAAACTGAAAAGTCCGCAAGTCCGGATCAAACAATGTAGGTGTGAAAGCATCCTTAAATATTATTTTAATTTAAGTCCTATAATATTGTACAGCTGTAGAACTGAAGAAAATGTAATAACTAAATACTTTGCACAAACATGTTGACACTTAAGTGCGTGCAAATCTGCTCTTTAGTGTGTTCTGTTCTGTTCTTACCCAAGAACGAATCCCAAATAAGAAAACTGTGGAATGTCACAATCATAGTGAAAACGACTGAATGAGGCCCACTGTTTTTAAATTTCTGTTTACTGACTGTAACATAATATTACTAGACAGTATTAGCCAAACATTCAGTCCAAAATTTAAAATGACATGACGTTCCTGCAAAGACCAGAACAGCCATTCAGAAGAAGAAGTTCATTTTAAGGCCGTCCTCTGTTGCCCTAAGCACTGAGGAAAATAGACATGTTCTCAGAAAGAGAACCAAGACTTGACTTCATCACAGTCTAACATTCAGCATCCTCTAAGATTATGAAATGAAATTTACATCATCCAATTTCCAATAATATTAAGAGCAAAAGGACACAGTGGACCACACTGTTGGCATTTCTCAAGGATTAATTTCTCAGGAACTTCACTAAAAGGAACTCAGCACAGGTTCCAGTGAAACACATGGGGAGAAGCACCATGAGGATATGGTGCGCCTCTGTTCCTCAAAACAGCGTGGCCACAGTCACAAGCATTTCGATGGCCTCTCTCAGGTCTCCAGATCTAGCCGAGAACGTTTCGTAATCCCAATTACATTACAACTTGACCCGACACCGTTAGCGAAATCTGACCGGGACCCTACACTTACACTTCTAATTTAACACCATCAATATTTAATGTGCTTTTGTCAGGAGCAAATGGCAACGTTCGGCATTCGTGCCAAGGCCAGGAAACAAATGGCACGCCCTGCGGAGACGTTCCAGCAATATCCTGAGGTTGGAACTGTAAAATCTAATGACTTGTAGCGTGTTGTCTTTCAGCTGTCACTGAGGACGAACATAAAGAGAATCAGAGTCTTTGATAGCGGGGCCTGGGAGAACACAGTGGCTGCACTGTTTCTGGCGCTGTCACTCAGCCTCCCATCCCCATTCACTTTGATTCATCTAATTAATCCACAAAGCCAAGCCGCTCCTTGCAACCCTCCTCATCACGGCGCTCCTAGCACACAGCTTCTGGGTCCTGGCCGGTTCACCTCGGCCCAAAGGCCTCGTCAAAAGTCACCATTAGCGTCGCACTTGTTACGCATGCTGATTGCGTTGAAACCTCCGGTCCCTCCAGGGTGGGGAGTGTGTTTGGATTAACGTGGCACAAATTAGCATATGCCTGCATAATGAATCAAAAAGCCAGTGCATCATGTCGAAGGATCTGGAGTCCCTACACGTTTCGTGTGACACACTTTCACTAGCGCTCTGAACAAGGAGCCAGTGTGAGACAGCTCACCTCCTCACCACAGCTGAACAACCAGACTTAGCAAAACAGAAATGAAATTCAAGAACTCTTCTTAAAGAATGTATGTTTAGGAGCTCTCAAAGAGCATTTGGAGGCTCTTGGCAGAAGTCTAGTTTAAGCTTCACTAGGGGATTAAGGTTTAAACCCAGCTTTGCCATGTGACAACCAGGACTGGGGGTCCTCAAGGACACATCTGGCTGCATTATCACAGAGATGAAAACATGCTAAAACTCCTCTTTGGTATAAAACCCACTACACAGTCATTAATCTTCTCTACAAGTGCTGACCTGCTCTGCAAACCTGAATCTCTTTTGATCAGTCACCTCCTAGTGTACACAGGCCAAGCACACAGAATTTGACGACAAGGTAACCAAAGCAGTCATGGCTAGTAGATTAAACTCAAATGATTGTGTATTTTTAAAAGAAAAGATTCAAATCTACATTTCTGAGTCATCTGTAATGGTTTGTTGGAAATCTATGATAATATTCACAGTTTAAAATGTCCTATTGATGTCTACAGAGTTTGATGGATACACCCACCAATTTTTGTCATTACAAACACATCCAACAACATGTGTCTCCCTGGTGGTCTAGTGGTTAGGACTCAACAAAATGCAATATAATTTAAAATAAATGAAACTACACCTTATTATGTTGTTAGATACAGTATCTATTTCAATATTTGTTATGTGTTCAGTATAAGGAGAGCAGGACTATGTCGCAACCAAAATATGATGGAAGCATAATTTTACAATGTGATGGTTACTTGTTTCTCCTTTACCTTAAAAACACTCACGATTGCTATCGCTATCTATTTCTGCCGGCAATTCTCCCCACAACTACTACAACCACAAACAACAAAGAAAACCATTCTCTAACCAGAAGTTAGACCAGAAGAGGCACCACTTTGTGCACCGGGGCAATTAACTCCAACTGAAGGTGCTGGGATGCACTGCAGACGTCACTGACGCATTGAAAGCATGGCTACTGGTGAGATACTGTAGAAATGCATTATGGGAGATGTAGTTTATGGTCGACGTGCGATTTTAAGCAGCATTCAGTAAACTTATTTTAAGACACGTTTGACACATGTGCTCTAGGACATGGATGAAGTGTCCTTCAGCAAGACAACTAACCTCCGACTGCTCCCTGGGTGTTGCAGATAAAGGTACTGCCCATCATTCCACTGCCCCCTAGTGTGTGTGCTCATTAGTGTGTATGTGTGGACAAGATAAAGCACTGTGTGTAGTTCTTCCTTCTGTCTAGTGAAGTGTTCTAGAATTTTTGAATATGGTTTGTGGTCCAGTTAATGATCTGTGGATTAGTCAATGACTCGTCGAATATAATCAAACCCATACTTTACCAATATACTGACTTTAAAATCAAAATCTGATCTATATATAATATCTGCAGAATGGGCTTGTATTACAGAGGCAGTAGGGTTACTGTACACATCTGTTTACTGATGTGAAATAAGGAGGCAGAGGAGATTGCACACACATTAGTGCATCTGTCCCACAATCCCTCGCTCTTTAAATAGGGGTTTTAGAGTAGATCTGGTGGCTTCCACCAATCGCTTGCTAGCTGGCTGCAGATTTGGGTCGATGACCTAGTTATTTGGAAAATTAAAAGTGTTAGAGACACGTAACAATTTGAGCATGCCAGGAGCACTATGCAGTGAAAATGAAAAGATAGATAAATAAATAAATAAATAAATAAATAAATAAATAAATAAAATGACACAGCTGCAAAAAGATTTTAAGAAAATCACTTTTTCCCCAGGGAAGATTTTGACTCTCTCACTCACTTTCTCAAATATAATCTGGCTGCAAATCAGATTAAGGGGATACATTTGGTGACAGTCACAGAATATTAAACAGACGTAAGTGGCAACAATAATACATCAATGCTGCCCTGAGAAGGAAAGGTTAGACCTGTTCAAACAGTCCAAAAACAAATATAAGCTCTTTTCTCCAATGCACTCCTTTTAGAATTCTAAATAAATCACTCACCATACACAGAATACTTGCACACATACTGTACATCAGGTGTGAGTGGGTGTCCTGTTTTATTTAAAGAACAAGTAAAGTTTGATCTTCACAACACGTTTGTGGAAGTGCAAAAGAGATTTGCGAGGCCTTCAGAAGAAGAGTTGCTCATCAGGCTGGTTTACAAAACTATCTATAAAGAAATCAAACTTCACCAAGCCACAGTCAGACAGATTGTGTATAAATAGAGGAAATTCAAGACCATTATTACCCTCCCTAAAAGTGGTCGACCAATAAAGATGACCGTAAGATCAAGACGAGGAATAGTCCGCAAGATCACACAGGAACCAAAAGTACCTTCATGAAATCACCATCAGGAGAACACTGATAAATGATGGGGTTGCAAAAATAAAGTTGCCACTCTCCAAAAAGAACACTGCTGTCCATCTGAATCTGCATCTGAATGAATTGTTCCGGGTCAAAGGGCAGGACTGATCAAGAATTACTGGAAACATGTGGGCCCCCAGTGCTGTACCTATGATCTGAGGATTGTGAGTTCGAATACCAGACCATGCTGCTTGCCATCGGACATTGCCCATACTCTCTCTGGGTGGGTAAGATGACACCACTACTAAATAATGTCGGCTGGCTCAGGCTTCTGCCAGCTGATCCATCAGAACTGGGGATCCTGTGCTTTCCTCCGAGCATGTTGGCTGCCCGGAAGTATTTGTAGAAGTTCAAAAAGAGGCTGTGACTTGACTTCACATGCATCAGAGAAGGTCTGTGTTAGTCTGCACCCTCCTAGAGTCAGGGACATTACAAGCGATAAGGAGAGTCAATGAACGGGCGGGTCAATTGGCACATTGTGGAGAAAATTGGGATAAAAATATATTTAAAAAATGCTGGAAACATTTACTGCAGCAAAAGGGGGTCAGACCAGGTACTTAATGCAAAGGTTCACATATTTGCAACCCACAGATGTGTAATATTGGAAAATTTTCCTCAATAAAAAAATGACCAAGACTAATGTTTATCTCATTTGGTTCTCTTTATATACTTCTGGGACTTGTGCGACAACCTGATGAGTCAAATTTATATAAATTTATATAAATATATATCAATAAAATGCTCAACGGGATTAGGACAGTGTTGTCAATAGGATATAACCGCAATCAGGTGCTTGCCTGTTTTCAGTAATAAAACAAAGCTACCCCCTTTATCTAACTGGCCACACCAATGCTCAGTAGTACAAGGGTTTGGGCTGTATATCATATTTATGTCAAAAGCATGCAAGTTCATGAGCTTGTGTAGACCAGCAGATCTGCAGGGACAACACCTGGCACTTTAAACCACTAGATTTCATGTTACTTCATTTGCTGCTCATGTGATATTACAGAACACTGTACATGCACATGAAGATGCATCATAAAGCTGTAAATATTAAAGCAACAAGAGGCACTTGTTCAAATGATGAGAGAGTCTGAATGATGGAGGGATGGCGGTGGAGAGAGAGACCGAAGCAGAGCAAGAGATAATAGCCCATTAGCTTATCATCAGTGATTATCTACATTATACTATTTTTCTCCCTCTTTCACAACAGGCCTGGTGCTGTTGCCTGGCTGTGGTTCTGTTATATGATTGGTTTAACAGAGGCTATTTTTGGGTTTCAATGTGGGCATATATTTCAGAGAAACTTTATTTCAGGACTTTCCTTCTAAAATAGGCAAATGCCTTTTTGTTTACATACACAAGCTGAGAATAGAACTGCTTTTAATGTTATATATAGTCATTTATGTCTGACTTTGAGCATCCACTCTAAAGATAATATCCCCTGCCTGAATAAGAAATATCTTTTCATTCGGTTTGCAGTGCCTCATGCATCCGTCTTCCTGGCATTCTACTGCAAATGCAATTCATGTAATAAAACATCTCCTGTAGTGCAACTTTTTAAACAAATTACCATGATGATGCAACACCTCATGAAAACCCAGCTGCACACATATCAGGACAAAAGGGCAAAAAATCCAACAAACCGTGACCACCAAGGTTGATAAATTGGCTTGCTCTTCTTATCTTAGTCATGATTACAGCACTGAGCAGTTCAGCATCAGTACCTTTTCTCTGCTCAAATTAAGCACTACCCTACCTTTGATAAGAGACCACTGAAATACCCTCAACGCTATAAGCAAAATAGTCAGCACCTACTAATTAATTCTGTATTATTATTATTATTATTATTATTATTATTAATAGAACGAAGAGGAAATTGTGCAAAGATGTAGAAGAGCCCACCACTGCACATGCCCATCTAAGAAATCCAGCATATGAACAACTTCAGTATGGAATACTAATAATCCACATAAGTTCCCATTTCATGACATAGGAACATCACTGCCTGAACACAATTCTCTGAAATGGTAACTTTACAAGAAAAAAGGAAAAACTTTATTAACTATTAATGGAAGTAAAGACGTTGTTCTATTCTATTGATTCACTCAGCATGAAATTGTCACACATTATTTATATACTGGGGGCAGCCGTGGCCTGGTGGTTCGAGATCTGGTCTTGTGACCGGAAGGTTGTTGGTTCAATCCCCGGACAAGTCATGACTGAATGGATTATGACAATGGATAGGGCTGACCACCACTTCAGGCACATGTGCTCACAGCTTAGAGTGTGTGGGTTTCACTGCACAGACGGTTTAAATGTGAAAGTAAAATTTTGTTGTGTGCAAATAACATTTGCAATAGTTGAATCAAATCTACTATAGCATCTCCAAAAATTTGAATATAATTTTATATTATATATACATTCTCTTTATATTCTCAATTAAAAAAGGAAAACTATATAAATAAATTAATAATTAATCATAATAATGAATAATTTATATATTCTCAATTAAAAAAGGAAAACGGTAATTTATTTTATTTTTCATTACATCATTCAAGAAACTAAAAATGTAAATATTCTAATAATTAAAGATCCTGGATTTCTTATTTTCATGAGTTTTAAGCCGTACTGCTCAAAAGGAAAACAACAAGTATGAGTTTTTAATTTAATTATCACAATATTCACATTTTGTAATTTTATAAATTCTACATATTCTAATAATTTTTTTATGTTTCATTATACATCAAACCAGAAGATAAGTCAGTCAATGTGGGTTGATACATGGACTCATTTCTGAACTTATTTACTTATCATTTACTTCCTGATGTAATTTGAATGCTAATATGAGAACATTCACAAACAGTCTTTTAGTATTAAAACTCCTGCACTTCTCTCCTTATCTATATACTTTTTAATTAAAGGTGTGAGACACTCATATGTTGTACAAAAGGTGTAATTCCCTATTCAATTTGATTTAGAATTCCAGATGTACTACACCAATCAGCAACAACATTAATACCATTCTCACATGATGTGGAGAACAGTGATGATCTTGTAACAATGGGGCATGTGAAGATGTGAGTAGCTGAACACTTAATTCACTTAGACAATGTGTTACAATAATATGCAAGCATGCAGACCTGGGTCAGAGCTTCTCTGAAGTAGCAAGGCTAGAAGGATGCTCCCAGTCAATGGCGATCAGTACCTACTTACCGTGGCCTCCAGATTCCCCAAGATCTACAACCTACAGGACTGTTGCTAATGTCTTGGTGTCAGATACAACTGGACACCTTCAAAGCTCTTGTAGAGTTCATGCCTCAGAGCTGTTTTGTTGGCACATGTAGGACTGACAGTATATTAGCCTTATTAACAAGTTCGTTTTAATGTTATTTCATACACTTACACACTTTCAGCTCTTTTCTTGAACGTCAAAGTGCTTTGACATTTGTCATTACAGAATCACCATCAATGTGCAGCATCGAAGAGGAAACTAAGCCACTTCTGAAAATGAGGGTGATTAGGAATGGGACATTTACACAGGACCCTTACGTTTTATGTCTCTTCCAAAAGGATGGCACCATTTATACAGTACAGTGTACCCAACACTGCAAACAATACAAGAATAATGCCCCTGTTCTCTCACTTCCAGCAGTCACACAAACGTTCCTTGGCTGTCTCCCATTCAAGCACCAACCAGACCCAAACCTGCTTATCTTCAGGGATTTGCATGTCATGCTGTGCAGGTGCTATTGCTGCTGCCAATTTGTTGTAAATATGTGGTAATACAGTGGTACCTTGGGATACGAGCAGACCAACATACAGTTTTTTTTAAAGATACGAGCTGTTCAAGATCTGAGCAAAATTCCAAGATACGAGTGGCTGCTGCTAGTTGGCGCATTGGCACAAAGGTCCAGTATGGACAGCACAACACCTGCAATCTCATTCTTTCTCACGTGTTACCCTCAGAATCAAGTCCAATCTCATGCGCTGTACTTCTTCTTGCATTCTTTTTGAGAAAAAAAAATTTGATAGTAAAAATGTTTTAAACCCTTAAACCTATTTAATTTTAATAACATAAATACAGTAATTATGTTAAATATTGTTAATATTATTTCATGCAGACCCGTGATCCGCGTATGTGCTCACCGGCCCTGAACATATGGAGGCTTTCTGAGTGAAAACTGTTTTGTACTGAACTGCAAAGAATGAACCATGGCATCCCATTCTTCAGCCAGTTGCTGAATTTCTTGGGAGCAGTCAGATGCCGAAGTTAAATGGGAGAAGAGAAATTTAACTGTACAGCGCGCACTACGCATCTACACAGTACTGAGCGCATCAAATTCCCTGCAAATTTAAAATGCTAGAGTGAGAATTCCCCAAAAATTATTTTACACTAATATTTATTGAAATCTGAAATTGAAATATTTTGTTATGCATTGGTAAAGTATATATGTCTTTCTTAATTCAAAACATGTCTTTTTGTCCATAATTTAGGATGGTTTGGGGATGTTTCACAGGGCTGGAACAGATTAAATCTATTTTGGTTATTTTAAATGGGATAAATTTGTTTGACATATGAGTTGACTGACTTACGAGCTCCGTTACAGAACAAATTAAACTCGTATCTCAAGGTACCACTGTATTGTAAATGCTATGGCTGATGGGAGTAGATTTAATATTCTCAACACTCTGAAAAGAAAAAGACTCATGCTTACCTGACTAATGAGACTAGTGATAGATGCAAGATGCAACTGCATTAAAATGACACAAAATGTAATGTCAATGTGAGCAATATTAACACAATCACCTCTGAAACTGTCAACGACTTACCTGTCATTGCCAATATCTGATTACATCAAATTACAGTACACCATCCAGGCCTAGTGCATTCTTCATGATACACTGGTACAGGCAGGGTCCGCATAATGAAAAATGTTTGCATCACCATATCCCAGTGTCACCATGCATTGTTACATCTAAGTGTTTAATGAGGATCAGAAATAACAGAATACATTCAATTTTCTCTAACAAAACTAGAGAATACACAAGCACTCGCACACACATACAGTCACACACAAGTGGTGCTGTCAGGATCGATCACAGGAAGACAACGGAGGCCCAAGGGGAAGATGGCAGATAATGGATTATAGCACAACTCCTTTGTGTTCCTCCTGGCTCACCAACTGAAAACCACAGGCAGACAATGGGAGGGCTTGCTGTGACTTCAAATTTTAAGGGGAAAAGAAAGAGGGGGCTGCTATTAACAGCGGAGTAGACATGAAAGCGGTCCCCAAATCCATACTCAATGTTATTTATTTTGCTCCTTCCAACCAAAATCAAACACTTTATTTCATCTTCCTTCAAAGAATGAGCAGTGCTCACAATGAACGGCACACAGATACAACATGGATAAAGCATCTCTCTGAGGACACTACATACAAAAAGAACTACATAGCAGGCTTTTTCTCTAAGTCCCCTTAGAGTTCGCTGTGTGCAGTTCTATTCGCGACTTATTCTATTCACCTTCCACTTCCCTGCACAACTCTATAGAACAGATCTGTACAAGGGCTTAGTTTCGCACCAAGAAACCTTGTGTACGTGACAGCACTGTGCAGCTATGAAGCGATCCAGCTTGCTTTCTAAGACTTGTTTTGAAGGCAAAGGACACTGTCGGTGGGGGAAATCCATTTCAGCACCTGTGCCATGGAAATTGGCCCACTGCTTGCCTTAAGATGCTTTACAATGGCGCTCACAGCTGAACTAAACAACCAGTTACAAGCAGGATGCTTGTTTATTTAAAAAAAAAAAAAAAGTATCAGACCTGCTGTCAATTTCTCCCCCACTGAGCATGTCTGGGACATTGCTGCACATCACCTGAAGCTCCAGAAACCACACCAAATGAATTCTGGGCTGTGTGGCATGGGATTCCTCTCCATACCAAGCCATGTATGATTGTTATTCCTGACCTTGGTGGACACCACATGCTTATTACTGTTATGCTGCTAGCATGACATATTTCATGCTGTATTGTAAGCAATCTGTCAAATAAATATCACTTTGCTGCAACGCCAAGAAAGCCATGAGATGTCAGAGTGGATCAGGGCTGGCCAATCCTGATCCTGACGATCTACAACCCTGCAGAGTTTAGCTCCAGCTTTAATGCTCCTGATCCAGGTAATGAAGACTCTCAAGGTCATTGAAATATCACTGGGGTGTGTTGGAAGACCTCCAGGACATGGATCGAACACCCAAGACAAGTTTCTGACCTATGTACATGTATCTTTGTAGGTACGAGAATGTCATACAGTGTCAGAAAAGGGCAAATAAGCAATTGTTAGAGGTTACACAACAACATGGTGCGGTATGAGGCAAGAGTGTGATTTGTTGCTTGCAGTTTGCATGGTAATATCTGGAGGGTAAGAACTTCTATTACTTGCAACCTTCATTTACATTAATACAGGAATACACACAAACAAATGTACAGATAACCCCATAACAAGAATAGATTACTAGATTATGATCAGTTTGGCATGACCAGACAAGTCACCCTCAGCCCAACTTGATAACACGACACACTGCTTAGTTATTTTCTTCTGAGGAAACAGTTTCCTTAGGCACGGTCAGTTTTCTTGTTTCACGATTATGCCAGCCCATGTAATAATGATATGGCCCATAAAGGCATTTCACTTGACGTAACCTTCACTTTTCCTCACTATCACAACAAGCTAACGGCAACACTCATTATTCTCCGCTTTCACAGCGGACCTCCATTTGAACCCATTAGCGGCACTAGCCACGCTTCTTCCTGTACTCTATGGTAGCAGCGCTATAGAGGTTCCCACCCTCAGAGCAAGTATATATACACTCTCTGTATGTGAGGGAGAGAGTGTGTGAGGTAGTTTATGAGAGAGTGAGTGCATGATGACGGTCTGAGAGCCCCTTGGGGCAGGGCTGGCAGCGGTACAGTGTTGCTAACAGCAGGGTTCTCATGGTCAAATGGGGAAGGGCCATGGCGTGCCAGGGCCACAGACAAGCCCATTTCAAATAGCAGCCTGGGTCATTAACCCCCCACACATTCCTTACAGTTTTCTCTTTATCCGCCTTCCACCCCCACCATCCAGCAGCCAAGCAGCCTCGCGCCACCCCAAGGTAAACCTTCACAAATAGGATCAAGGAGCCGGCCATATGGTAGCCTAACAACAGCCGTAATTTAGAAAGAGGGATTTTCAGATTGAAGGACTTTTGTGGAGGGGAAAGAAACAGACACAGGCTACAACAGTAACCCAGGCTTGTAGTAAGTAGTAGGAGCGCACATTATACAACATAAACAGAAGTGCGGCACATAATCCAAGAACTAATTGTCCCATGTGATCGAGAGGCTTGTTCACTTTTCACAATGGATGTGAATTTTTCTGAGCTGTGTGAACACTGCTTTGGATCCAGTGTTAATTTCGTTAACGATAATTATGACGAAAAATATTCGTTGACGACCATTTTTTTCACGATGAAAACGAGACGAAAACTAAATAAAAACTAATATTTTAAAAATGAAAACTATGACTAAAAGTATTAGACTTTTCGTTGACGAATAAAAACTAAACGAAAATATCACAGAATGACTAAAATATTGTTTTTGTCCAGTAATCTGCTTTTTAAAATAAACCTGCCGCATGTCTGACTTTCTCAAAGCACGTTAAGCTCCACAGTCAGTCAGGCAGTCAGTCAACAACACAACGTGCTGACGTCACAGCCGCAGCTTCGATGGAAAATAAGCAATTTATTTCACTTTCACAGTAATTTCACTTTCGCTGCCACACAAAACAAAACAGAGCAAAGTTTGTGGATGTAAAATAACTGGGAAAAGCACTACTAACCTCAAGAGGTCCTCAGTTCTCACCACCACGAGCTTTACAAAAAGGTAAGCTAACGTAGTGTAGCTAGTTATTTCGCTAACGGTGATGAATATGTATATCTGATATGTTTCATTTTTGAATGTTTCAGTGTATAAAGGGGAAATGTGTAATCTGTAATCATTATTTTTGGTGTTTAGATTAAATAGATCACAAACACGTCTAACTGGAGCCATAAGACACACATACAGCCTCGAGTAAAAGAAAGGCCAGCACACCAGAGAAACCCAACTCTTTCCCTCTTAATCTATCCTTTATCGTTTGTGACAGAAAGCTCAGAGGGCAGACTTCTCTCATGTGTCTGTTGTTTGTTTGTTATACTGGATATTTACACAGATATAAATAATGTCTGGTTTTTAAGAGGCTGTGAAGGGATTGCTGTTAATGTGTGTTTAGTCACGTTGATACCAAATTGTATTCACATACTACATTTTGTCATGTAAAAGTTAAATAAACGTGTTTTAGAAAAAGAAAAATGGGCCAACTTTCTTCCACAAAATCTGATGTCATTGTGTTATTAAATGTGTTGCAAAAATTAAAGACTATTGTTTTATTAAAATAACAACAGTAAGCAGTCTAAAATAGCTCTAATTTAAAATAGTGTAACTAAAAATAAAACTAAAATTAGATTAAATATTTTAAACATTTAATTGACTAAAACTAGACTAAAATGTTTTCAGTTTTCGTCGACTAAAACTAGACTAAAACTAACAATAACTAAATGACTAAAATATGACTAAAACTAATATGCATTTTAGTCAGAAGACTAAGACTAAAACTAAATCAAAATCACCTGTCAAAATTAACACTGTTTGGATCTGATTTGAGCCTCTTTATGGGATGCCTAAAGTTGGATATACATGTGGTCATGCGTGGCATGCATGTTTTATTTTTATTTATTTCACACAACAACAACAACATGTGATTTCCATAGTGTCTTTACAATACCAATAGCCAAAGTTCATTCTTCACTAGTCTACTACATAAACCATACTGTTAGTGCCATTTATGCTGAACTAACTTGATAAAATGTGCCCATATTGGTTAACTGCTGAGGTATACTCACAAATAAAAAGACACATGTGTGGGTCACTTACAAACACACTGAACCTGAGGCAAAATATGAACTGAGCAATAGAGCTGCAGAGGGAATGCAGGACATTAGTGCATCTGTCAGTGTGGAGAGCATGGTAGAGACAGGAAAACTAATAAAGAAGCACTATCAGAGGCTCAGTGTGGTGTGCTTGGCACCGACTCTGCATGGTTTACTTCCTGACCACTCTCCCTGGACACCTGTTACCACTAGCAAGTGTACAAGTCTAATGCAAGTTAGTATGTGTGCATGTGTGAGGGTGTGCGTGTCTCTCTCTCTCTGGGGAAAGCTAGTGATGTCAGTAAAGGAGAAGGTGTTGGACACTGATAACGGGGCAGAAGTAGCACATGACGCCACCATTCGCTGTAAAGTTTGGTCACTGAACTCTGGACTACTTCTGATATCAGTCAGTCACTCACATGCCTTGGTCAGAAAATAGAGACAGTATTACTTGTAATATGTTATTTTGCAAAACAATTCAGATGCAATGACACAACTGCATATTACACAGTTTATTATGTAGTAAATTACATGCACATTTAATTTATTTTCTGTATAGCTCTTGTAAAGCATCCTGGCATCACATACAATTTTGTCATTCTGCAATTAATTTAAATAAAATAAGACTGTAATTACATAATTAACTGCATAATGAATTACATTTACTTTACTTTCTATAATGAGTCATTTTTTCTATTTGTTTTGATGTTTAGAGAAGTGTTCAAAATGTAAATATTTGTTATTCTTCAAATCATATAATAAAAATTTTTCATATTAAAGTATCTCTCCTTCAATTTACAATCATAATCTTAATGGGCCCCAGTGGCTCAGTGGATTAAGGCACTATCATTATGATCTGAGGATTGCGAGTTTGAATCCCAATCAGGCTGCTTGCCATCGACAGCCAGGGCCTCGATAGAATTTATACATTTCTATCTCAGTAGATAGAATCTCTTATTGTATAAGAGAGAAAACATTTCTAACATTTCTCTCAGTAGTTGGATAAGAGGAGGATGGATGCCCTTTGCGAGTTTTGGTTCCTCCCAAGGTTTCTTCCTCCAGCCTAGAGGGAGTTTTTCCTTGCCTCTGCCGCCTTTGGCTTGCTCGCATCAGGTTTTGGGTTTTGATTCAAATTCTCTGATACTCATTATGTAAAGCTGCTTTGTGACAACATCCGTTGTAAAAAGCAATATCTAAATAAATGGATTGATTGATTGAGAGAGCAGAATTGGCCATGCTCTCTCTTCGGATGGGCAAGATGGTGCCCTCTCCCTAGCATTATAAACAATGTTGACTGACTTGGGAGTGTGCCTGGCAATGAATCAGAACTGGGGATCTGCACTTTCTTCTGAGCTTGCTAGCTGCCCGGCAGCGATGTGTCGCCAGCACTTCAGAAAAAAAGGGGCTTGATGTCACTGGTATCGGAGGAGGCCTGTGCTTGTCTGACCCCTCCCAAGAGAGTCCGGGACATTGCAATTGATAGGGAGAGTTGATAGAAGGGGCAGGTTGATTGGCTACTAAAATACATTGAGGAGAAAATCAGTTGTAAACTAAAAAAAACAAACAAAAAAACATAACCTTAATGATACCAATTGGATCCACACATCTGCCAGAATTTCTATTCTTGTTCCAATGAGCTACAATCCAATGATCTTGTTCCAATGAGGAATCCATGAGTTCCAATGAGTCAGAAATGCTTGTGCACATGCCAGTTCAGAGGCTTCCCAGCGATACTGTTATGGCTTGCAAGATAACCTAGGATGGATAACGGATAATAAATGCTGCGGTAGGGATACGGTCTAATATTCTTTGAGAATTTCAAACACAAACTCATGGATGAGATCTAATAATCCAATGATGTGCAGAGAATTGTGTTAATTCAATACATATCAAGGTCTGAGAGGAAGAAATTTGTCCGACCATGTGCTCAATCTCCTTCTGTAAACCACTTAAGAAGGCCAAACAATGCTCTAGACAAATGGATCACAGCGCCTAGGGACCGTTCTGGCTGGAGATGCTTCCAGTAATGGCAGACGCCACAGCCACTTCGCTGCTCTCGCACTGGAGTCCTGTATCATGTGGGGGCTGTGGTGTCGGCAGGAGCGCACGAAAAACAGCTTTAACACCATAGCCAGACTGACAGCACCAATAACACACTATTGTTTATTGTGCTGAGGGGCTGGGGGGCCAAGGGACATCACTTAATTGCCACAGTCTCTCTCTTTCTCTCCCTGCTGACTTCCTGAATTTCCCAACTTAGTGGCTTTATCTGCTGCTTTTCACATTTCCTTTATGTGGAAAGACGCTTTATGTAAGATGCTATGAAACACTCATAATGGCCACACAGTGTAATTTGCCTTATACACATGTAACTGTTTATTTATTGATAGTCATGCAATTAATTACATTTACATTCAATTATATTTTGCATCAACAGGTGTGAATATGCATTTCTGATGTTCTGTTTGTTTAATCTTTATTGAGATATGTATTGTACTGTGTAAAACGTGAGCACTACATGCCCACTGCAAAGCCTCCAAAGAGCCTCCTGGGAAGGCCATGCGTACAGTGTAGGAGCAGATGCACACAGGCAATTCTGGCTTCTCTCCACCATGCTGAGTAGAGTGTGAAGCAAACACTGACTCAGGCCTCTTGATCGCCACCCGCCACCATTGGCCTCAGCTTGTATCATGCTGGGAGATTGCACAGTTAAAGACTAAAAATGCACTGGAAAGGACAGACCTTTTAAAATCGCTCATTGTCATCCAAACACATGGCATTCAATGTTTTCATAGAAATGCCAATAATTCAACACAGAGAACTGGATCCATAGAGGCAGAAATGTTGACAAAAGAACATTTCTACAAAAAAAATTGAAGTAACTTTGAACTAATTCTTAAAGTCACATTTTAGTTTTGTACTGTAAGCTATGCAACAGGTTGCTGATGTGACTTGGTATTTTTACACACAAGAAAAAAATATATACCGGTAATTGGTATGGTCATCATTTAAAGTGCAGTGTATATGTAACTGTTAAAAAGCTGCATTTTTACAAATATTTTTTTTACATATTCAGTAAAATCTCAAAATTGTCCTGTGGTGTGACTGTCTCAAGCACAATGCAGTAAATTATAACTGATGAATTAAAAAAATTGTGATCCACACAACGGGTATTTTACAAGTATGTATTCCATCATTTTTTCATTCATATATTTCTTAAAGAACTTGGATACATGTTGTCATTGAAAAATTTGTCCTCTGTTGTCGCACCACATCCTGATTTTAAGTCAGGCAGCTCAACAGACAACTTTATTTAGTTGAAAGACCCCATTCATGGTCTTGATACTGAAGTTACCGCTGTTTTTTTATTTAGCATTTTTTACTGAAAAGTTAAGGTTTGTTGTGCTTTAGTGTGACTCACATTTATTGAAAAAATTAAACAAGTCACGGAAAAAATGTTATTCATAATTTCATAGTAAATAAATAAAACTATGAAAATGTGTCCAACAATCATGCAAGCTATTTGATTTTTTAAGTTACACCATGAGACACATTTACAGTCGAGTTACTGTACTTTAAAAAATATTCAGAAAAAACAGTGAGACAGTTACATTTTCTCAAATATCATATTTCACACTGGAATTTCTTCAAAGTACAGTGGAACCTCAGTTTTTGTCATTATTCTATTCCAAACTGCCTGATGATAAAACTGAATGATAACTGAAGCAATATTTCCCATAAGACATCATGTAAATCCAATTAATTGGTTCCAGACACTCCAAAATATTATAACATTCTATATAGAATAACTATAGTTTTATATACAGGAAAAAAGATAAATAAATAGAAAAGACTAATGAAATGGATCAATTAACATTTAACATCACTCTTATGGGTTTACGCTCTGTTTTAGAGAGTGCCATGTAGTCCTTTATTTTGTTCACGCATTCTCAGGGTTCTTGGCCACTATTTGTTTTTTGCACCAGTTTGTAGGCCATAGCGCTGTGCGCCATCACTTTAGTGTGACGTGTCTTTGTTTATTCTGAGCATTATCAATGATAAACAAAGCCTGAATGAACGATGAACATGTGGGTGAACATTTTGTTTTCGCGAAATTAGCAGTGAGTCAGATGGGCACACTGACAGAGACCGGATAGATGAACAATAACTGGGACAAAATGTTCCTGAAAAAAATCTACGATAACGAAATTGTATGTTAACCAGGGCAAACAATGGTTCCAATGTACAGTGGTAACCCTACTTACGAGCATCCCTACTAATGAGTATTCCAGGTAACGATTCGTGATCTCGGAATATTTTTGTTCCAGGTAACGAGTAATATTCCAGCTAACGAGTAGCATAAATTTCTTCAAGTATGCCAAACCGCTAGGGGCGCTGCGGTCGTCTCCTAGATGCTACTGTACAAGAAGAGGTCAGTCAATACAAAGTGAAAGTGCCTGTTGAAAGCGACGCTAAGGTAGCAAAAGGTAGTGAACAAGAAAGTTAGATACATTTTACTTTTACTTTTCATATGATAAGTGTAACCATGCAGCCGCCAGCCTACACGAGTACCGTCGGTCTCCCTCTCATTAGCAGCCAGCCTACACGAGCGTCGTCGTCGTCACATTTATGTTTTAAAAAACCCATATAAACACATTATTTAGCATATTAAAGTATACTGTATATTGGCCGGCTGACACGGATTAATCAGTTTTACATGTATTCTTATGGGGAAAATGTATCCAGCTAACGAGCAAACCAGCTAACGAGCTCGGCTCCTGCACGGATTAAACTCGTAAGTAGGGTTACCATTGTATATTTAAAAAGCATTTTTCTGTGCTTGGGACAGCATATACCTGTTTTGTTAAGACACTTTAAGATGGTGATCTTAAAGACCTGAATTTAAATTGGTCATTTTATAGTTTAGCAAATTTTAAACAACAATATTAACAATATTAGATCAGTATCAGATTTCCATGTTTTAATATCAATATCAGAATCGTAAAAATACAAACACTGTCATGTGCTCTCTAGCCATGTTATTTTAAAAGGGGCATCAGGCAGTGTCGCATTGTCTGTTAAGCTCTCACAGCCCAGCAAGGCGTTAAACGTTCGAAACCCTTGCGTGGGGAGTGACCGCAGATGGCCATTCTGAAAGGAAGAAAAACAAGGCTGGTTTGGCTGAAGGCATGCTCCTCTTCTCTGCTTTGAATGGGTGGCAAACAAACCAGACAGAAGGCCAGACATATTCAAATTCCATTGTTCAAGAAAAAAAGCACCCTATTGGTGGATGTGGTTACTGTATCCAAATCTGTGGCCATTTTGCTAAACTCTGACCTAAGACTACAGTCCAAAGATGGTACAAAAATGGTTCCCTCAATATGAACATCAACCCTATCATCAAGTACAATAGAGGAAAGTACAAGTGGGGCTCAAATGGCTCAAGTGAGGTACTACCTTCAAAATATCTCAAGCACAAAGTACTCTAGGTCTGATCATGAAGGTTTTCATCTGTGTTGGACCTTTAAAGTGGATGTTCTACCCAAGAATAAACACTCTTTTGACTTTCATCTGATGAAGCCCACAAAATCTGAAATGTCATGTCTTAATATATTTATAATATAGTTTTTAAAAAGTAAAATTGAGCCTTTCTGCTGTTTTGTAATAGAAGTCAACTTGATTTTGTAGTCTGTGCTATTACCAGTCCAGTGCACTTTAATGTTATTACATAGCATCAACTACTCACACTGTAGGCTAGTGCCAAAGTAACTTACCCAAAACATCTGGTAAACGTTTGCTTCTTTGGCAAGGCTGGCAGATTCAGTGCTGTTCAGTGTTGCTTGCATGTGTCAATATTCAGATTTCAGGAGCTCATAATTCAGATGATTTAGTGATGATTCAAACATAAATACACACCAGGAAAAAAATCCATGAGGTTTGGAGCATTTTAGTCAAAGACAGGGTGCGATAGAGCCTTTCTACTAAAACTCTATTCAGAATTCTCATAGAGGAAATCCTCTTAGACCCAGAAATACTAACAAACACAGAATGCTGACAACTTCAGAGGTCCATTTATGAAAGTCATACAATGGCTGTGTCTGAAATATAAGAAATGCTGCCTACTCCGGCTCATTCTGAGGCAGGAAGGTCTGAAGCCCAAATCTAATGTTCACATAAAAGGCAGCATTTAAAGACTCTGGTCAGTTTTTGAAGACACACTAAGAGCCAGCAGCAGGCCGTTGGTATTTTAGTACTGTTTTGTTGCCTACTGAATGTGTTTTAAATGCCAGTCAGTTACAAATGCCTTTATCTCGTGGCACCTATTTAGGCATCAAGGCATCTACCTTCAAGTTTCAAACAAGGCCAATATTTGCCCTTTAAAATAGTGTGACCATCACTGAGTTATCTTAGACATATAAATTTTAAAGAATGTTCCCGTACAGCATAAGCGCTTTCAGTTACTTAATATGTGTAAAATTATACGAGCGTCAAGAAAAAAGTGAAGAAACAAAAATAAGAGCACGGAAAAGAGATCACATCATTGTTCAGACCAAAACTGCAGCTTGAGGTTTCGGTAATGAAAAAAGGCTTGTATGGTGTACTGATTACTCACAGTACGTACCCAAAGCTAATCATACTAAACATGTTGAGTGCGGCATTGTCAGTGTGATAAATAAATAAATAAAATCAACCTGCTTATCTCAAACAGTGCCGTGGAAATGTTTTAACTCACCCCACCTCATGCCTTAGCATGATTACAAGTACTTTGATTAATCATGTTAGTGGAGTCACGTGGAGCACTACTGCAATTGCAAAGGAATACAGGAACACAATGCTCATCTACCTCCTAAAAACACATTCAGTGGAATTACTGTGCTAAACACAGCCACAAATAAGAGAGTGGTACTTCAATCACTTGAAAGTTTCTATAGAAGTTTTGTTCAAAGCTGGGAACTACATGAATACAGATCAGCCCTACATGCAGCTGTCTTACATTAGTAAAGTGCAGGACAGTTAAGATACAGCCAGACTTTATTAGTTTAGGTGATGCAACTGACACCTTTACTCAGAGTTAATAAAACTGAGCTCAAATCAACAAACTCCTGCAGAGTTAATGAAACCAGCAGCTAAAACAACAACAGACACAACCTGCTAAGCATATGCACAGTATTAGAAGTAAAAAAGGCTGAAATTGTATTCAAAAATTTATGTTTACAGGCAATATTCACTTAAAAATCATATTTTCATATTTTCCCAACATACCTCAGTTAAACAGCCACTACAAAATGAGAATATCATGAAAAAGTTCATTATTGTATAGAATAATTTCATTCAAAAATTTAAAAACTGTCATTTTTGATATGTAAAGTGATACAAGTATGACATAGGTCATGAAAATCAGAAATCCTCATTCTCTAATTATTAGAATATCAGAAAACCTTGAGTAAATTAATATTCAAGCAGTATTAACATAGGAACAAAAAGTATTGAAAAGGTCACTTTGTGTGTACAAATACAAAAAATCTTTACTGTTTCAAATGAAAATTATGAACTTTAAATCACAATATTCTGATTTTTGGGAGATGTACTAGAACATGTTGTCCAGTTTAGAACAGGAGCTGTGAGGCTAATGTTGCTAACAAATACTAGAACTCAATAGTCACGTAAAATAGCTTATTGTTCAAATGCATCGCCAAATTGTCTCTCAACGTATTGAACCTATAAAAATTTAACTGAGGTGTCTTAGGACTCAGCATGACTATTTAGTGCTGCACTACAATTAGCTTTAGCGATGACCATCATAATTCTGAAGGTCTGTAGGAGTTTAGCAATCAAAAATTATACATCTTTATAATTCAGTCAAACTGTCTGAAAACATTGATCTTCGAGACCTTAAGATCTGGATGTAGTTTGAGCAGGTGGAGAGAATCTGGCTGATGTATTTGAACAGAAATGACAGTGCCATTTAGGTGACTATTGAGTTTTTTTTTTCTTCATATTTTATTTTGTTAAAATTAACACAAATGTTGAAAATAGGAAAAATATGGAAAGGTGATTTCTGTCTGAACCATTCATTTAAACTGCACTTTTAGCTAAAATGTGTTTTAAGAGCTTTAAAAATGTTTAAAGGGAAGATAAATGACGCTTTTCAGTGAAAATCACTCCAATCCATCAAGGCTGAACTCAAACTTCCAATAGCAGATATTCTTGCTGATAAATTAAGCTTTGCATCCAAAGTGGCACATAATGGAACTGCTAAAAATAAGCATGAGCAATGTCTGCAGTGTCAGGTCTCCAAATCGAATGGTTTAGCCTTAGCAGAGGGCTTTTTAATTAACAGCTTTGCCCTCGGCTGATGAGCTGGTCTTCGCTTTGTTGCTGCTAGAGTTAAAAGACCACCGTGCAGGCAGCACACAGCCGCCACGTCTTTTAAAAGGGTTCACACCTTTACGGGCTTTATGTCCGAGACAAACACTGATTAAATCTCAATGAAAAAGTGAGACAGCGATGAGAGCACTCACTGCTTTTATGAGTTCAGGGAGCTGAAGAGAAATATATGATGCTGATAAAGGCATGGAGGAAAAAATGAGAAAAGAGGCAGATAAGAAGAGAAAGAAAAGAAGAGAAAGAAGCAAATGTGCGGCTTCTGTGTTTTCACTGTCAAGATCAGACAACAGAGTGAGGCTCTCCGGATGCAGAAGCGCCTCCGAATAGCTCGAGATAGGTGACAAAAGGGTTAACGTGCACACTCCTGAGCGCTCTCACCCTCCGCACTTCAAAGGTAAGCCTTCTCTCTACTCGGCCCGTGCATCTGCCAAACGCAGGGCCTCTTAAGAGCTGCTTCTGACTGCTTGCGGTTGCTGAAAAAAAGAAAGAAAGAAAAAAAAACCCTCTCGTCCTGTTTGTAAGCCTTTCAAGCTGGAGGTAATAAAAGCTCCAGGCTGTCTGTGTCTCTGTAATACCCCAAAACAAAGAGGTAATCAGGTAAAGGAGGGTGCACGGATTGCTAATATGGATTCAAACCATTCTGCACAATTCACCCTACAGCACTGACTCTTCACAGGTAATAGAGATAATATGTACCATAATTACATACATCCAAGTAAGTGAGGCCTCTTTGTGTGAACAATGGCAATAGAACAAAAGAATAAAAGAGCCACAGTGTATTTTGTTCATTCTTGCTGATATAAAGGCTGATTAATAAGCTCATGTTATACACCGTTCTGATCAGCTGGTTGTGAATGATCTGACAAAAGGTTTCCATTTTTGTGGCCTGCCGCCCATATGGCATCAATGAAACCATGGAAAAAAGAGGATTCCTCAGTGAACAAAGAGAAAATTTTTGGATGGTCATTTAGGTTGCATTACAATCAGCAAAAAGGTCAATTATTAACAATAGACTGTAGACACCACAAGAAGGGCAACACCGAGTCATCTGTTATCTTTCATAACAGAGCTAATGTAGAAATTATCAACAACCTAGTCACACATCTAGTACTGGCCAATATGTCTACATATACACCTGTACCAGTATACGGGTGTTGCTACTACACAACAACACTGAGATTTAGTTTAAGCTGTATTGATAGACAACAGAAATGTAGACAATAAGGCAAAAATTAAACGTGTAATCAGGATATTTAGTTGTTCATAGGTTTCTGGACAAGTTAGTTGTTTCTAAGGGCAGCAACAAAACATCAACGCTGCTTAAAAAATATATTATGCAAAATTAAGGATGTACAAAATTATACAAAATACATATCACAGTACATATGTATTTTGTATCATGGCAGCCATGGCCTGGTGGTTAGGGATCTGGTCTTGTGACCAGAAGGTTGCTGGTTTGATCCCCAGACTGGTTGTGAGGCACCAAACCTCCAACTGCTCCCCGGGCGCCATGGATAGGACTGTCCGCTGCTTCGGATGGGTTAAATACACTGATGGGTTAAATGCGGAGGTCAAATTCTGTTGTGTGCAAAGTTGGCAAAGTTGGATCTAATCTGAATTGAGTGTTGCTTAGGTCTGATAAGATGGCAGAGGCAGAAAAATACCCAGCAATCCCACAAAAAAAACAAACAAATAATTTAATGTTCTAAAAGCACCAATAATACCTACAACACTAATTTATCACAATAACAAGAACATAATCACTCTATTTCCCACCTATACTGTACTGTGTATTTCATTTGGATTGTTATGTTCTGAAAGAATAGTTTAAACCACCCAAAAACTAATGGTTTCTTTCTGGTTAATGTTTACACTAAGGTCACTAGGCTCCCTTTCATGTCATTAGCACATGCTAATTCACGTAAATAATGCAAATCGTTAAATTATGACGTGTTCAGAAAATATCCTATTGCTGAATTTGATCAGTTTATCAGTATCATCCAGAATCCTACTCAGGTCACCAAGAAGGAACAACGTGCCATTTAGCTGATCCCAGCATTGGTGTGGTGGGCGAGAACTTGAGCACATCACGCTGAGTCTGCCTCTCCGTGACCACACAAACATTCCACCCAGCCGATCAAACCTGGGCCACTACAGAGGCGGGCTGGAGGCATTAATGAGCAACGAAACCTCCTCTACATTCCTGCACAGGGCCCTACCGCGTCCTTCAGCGACAGGGAGGCCAGCCGGGGCAGCTGGCAAGTATGTTACAGTCCACAGCTTTTAGCATGACACACAGACACACACACACAACAAAGCCAAACAGTACACATTCACCATTACGCCGGGACACATGACACGACAACGTTCGTGTTTGGAATTTCATCTTTATCAGAGCTTTCTCTAATGACTGGGCGATGGAGGCTGCACGTGTAAACATAAACGAGTCATGTGGGCCATGATTAAAAGATTGAGACAGAGATAGTGCTATCTGCTTTAGTCTTTCAAGCCTGCCGTTGGACAGTTTTCAGCAGGATCGTTCCAAGATGCAGGATGAGGATGTCTAATCTGTGTTTGTGTTGTAGCATTAAGCTAACGGGAATCTAGAGGCTGACTGTATGGAACAGTGAACGAATGCCATATATTAGGCCAAGTAAAAAAAAAAAA
>BRDA01056937.1:0-14540 GCA_036984385.1 Crenuchus spilurus
TTTATCATCCAGAATGACAGGCTGGAGTGTCTCAAACTGGATCTTTTCAGAGCTGTGTGAAAACTTTTCAAACCAGATTTAAGTCACTTTCATATATTGGATGTGTATCCAATTTGTGAGAATGAGACTTAAATGTAACTGTTCAGATCAGATTTCTGTCTCTTTTTGTCTCTATACATGCATGTAGTGCTGAGCCATCACTGGCTTCTCTCCTGTTTACACACAGAGCTGCTAAAACAGCAAAAACAGCCAATTGTCTTTTATTCACCTTCTTCACCTGATCATGTACAGTCCACCACCTGTTTACTGTCCTCCTGAGCTAAACACCATCACACATCAGTTTTAATAAATCTCATTTCACAAATACAGGGTTGCCAGATACCACAAATTATCTGCCTATTGTCTTACAGAAAGCCATTCTACACAAAACTGTCACAAAATGTAAAGCATATAATCACATACATTTGAAGAAGCTTTAAGAAGGAAATGTTCTTCTGATCTTACTTTATCATTCATTTGGTTTTCTATTGAGTGAAAAACTCCTGCATCTTTCCACCTCTGAAGCTTGACCAGAGATTTCATTTTTGCAAATCTGGCAACCCTGTACAAATATGGTTTTTGTTGTTAGCGATGGAGGCAATGTGCATAACAGTATGTGTGATTTTTGTGTTGTTTCAAGAGATGGTTTCACTCACATTGAAGACAGATACAAGTGACTTAATGTTTATGACTGTGAACTATCAAAATAGTTCAATCTGACCTGAGCAAAAAATCTGAATTAAGTGGCCTGTAATATAACTTTTATCTAGCTCAAGAGGATCTCAAGTGGCCTTTTGTCTAAGTAAAAAAAGAATAAGAATTTTAGAAGAATTTCCTGAGCCATAAAAGAGCAACATTTGAGCAATAAAACTTTCTTATGAGTTATAAGAAATGTACTGTAAAAGAAAACAGCCCTTTCCACTTTGCCTCGGCTTTACCACGTGTACCTGGAACCGTGGCGGTGATGGATCTCAGCGAGTGAACGACAGCAATGTCCTCAGAAGCTCATTGATCGCCACTTCACTGATTCTCAATCTCGCCTGCCGCTCAAAGAGGAGAGCGTGACTTGCCCGGTTTCCTGCCGATTATATTTCTACTGAGGGGTTTTTGGCCAACTCATGCTGAACTAATCTAGATTGGCCTGAAGTTTCCCACCTGCGATGGGGTAGGTCTTAGCTCCTGGCAGACAGTGCTTTTCAATTCTTCTTCATCGTCCATTTAACATATTATTGTACGTTCCTCATATGCAAGCAGCTTATACGTGAGCACTGATACTGGCTTCCAGCCTAACGCTCATGCAGGATTAGTAGTGAAATGTTTTTTTTGTGTGTGAAAAAGAGGAATGGATTAAACTGTAGTCCTCTCATAAGCATGGCAGTACCACTTGAAGGTTGATAATGGAGTCTGCGGTACGTTGTAAAGTTATGCTATATATCTAGAAATGCAATAATTCCGTGTTTAAAAAACTGCAAAGGCATTTGTTCATGTATATGCTTTGATTTAATGGAGCAAAATGTGATTAGGATGGTAAAGGAGAGTCTATTTAATAGTCAAAGGAAAAACATTGTTAAGGTCTGGGATGAATCCATTAGAGCATATCTTATGCATAAACTGATCTATATTTATTTTGCTGTCAGCAGTAATGCTTTCCTATTGATGCAGCTTCATCTACATAGCCGGCCGTGTGCTATTAATCATTCCAGGCCTTCCTCATTAATAATGTCACAGTCGTGCTCTCCTCACAACACCGGACTCAGTCCAGAAACACAGTTTGTCTGCATGTTCTTGTATCTCACTCTACAGGACTCTGTGTGTGCGTTTGGTGTGTGGTTGTGCTTGTGTCTTCCTCTCCTCCTTTCCTTCTGCTGACAGGCCTGCGTCTGTTTGAGGCACATTGACACTGATAGCTGGGGCCCACATGGCACAGCGCCGAGGTTTTCTCCTGGAGTCTGCTACACATGATGACAGATGTCACCGAACATAACCACAGACGCGGGCCGATCCCTGTAGTGAGAAGCGACTGGGCGAGAATTGTGCCGCGACTTGGGGGAGAAGGGCTCCAGTCGAGCTCGAGTAATGTGCGCCGTTCCCCAGAGTCCGCTCGGCACGGAAGGAGACGAGGCTCGGGCCGCCTTGCTTTAGTCGACCACTACAGAGGCACAGCCCACTCCTGTAATGTGTCAGGATAGATCAGGCTCACAGGTTGACGTTGGAGCCTCAGTCAATCACACTGCTGCCTGGAGCCCTGCAGACTCCGGCTGTCGCAGATCCACCACAGCTAGGAGTGGGATGTTGGGAATTTTTGGACCAGTGACCAATGTGGTATTGTTATGTATACTAAAAATATTTCAAACTAACTAATGGCTGCTGTAACTGTAAGCTAGATGTCTGCTTGCTCTCAGAGAGTCTTTTTCCTCAATTAAAGGTGCCCTAGAATGGAAAACTTGGCATGGTTCAATAAAGAGAGTTGAATTACCTGACAAATCTCCAACACTGATGTCTCCTTGTTCACACGAAAGAGGACAATTAAATGATTCTAGGGTAGGTCATTGATGCCCCCAAACTTTACATGCAGTTGATTGCTTGACAGTCTTCCCAATCAAGGTTTGGCAAACATACTTTCAGCACCAAAACATAAAATTCATAACAGCTTTTCTCTTCATTCACATTCCCTCTTTGACACTTCTATTCCATACATTGCATTTTTCTCTCCTCTCCCTTCATTTTTCCTCAGCTGTCCTATCGTTTTGTTTTCTTTTCCCTGCCATGTTCTGGCATCCACTGTATTTTAGCATGAAAGTACAAAAGGAACAAAAAAGGCATACAAAACTATCCCAAAGGAGTCACTACTACTGCCTGTGGACACTTATGTTACAACAGAGCAGAGTTGCCACCATTACAAGAAATGCTAAGCTATGCTAAAGAAAAGCTACCCTGAAGAAAGTTAGAAGGTGATGCTTTATGTAGCTGTTGGACAGATTGATGTTGTTGAATCTTTCAAGAATATATTAAAAATTCAGGGATTAACAGTCTGAAAGTTGCCAAATCTGCCAAGACTCCCTTCACGGGAGACTACATATTTCACCCATTAATCTCCCAATTTATAGTGATTCAAATCAAATGGCTGTTTCTCAGTTTGTTTGTGGGATGTGGGTCATGGTACTTGGCAAAGCAACCCAGAAGCAGGGGTGGACATGTGCAATAACACTTTCTGATATAAGTCATCATTGTGCTGTGCCCAGGAGCATTGCTAAGAGTGAGTATTCAGGGCTTTTGGTGTAGCGCCAAACATTTTTGCAAATTTAAAAGTGAAAGTAAAGTCTGCACTCTTCCTGGGCTACATATTCTCCAGGGCAGCCCCTACAGACTGCCATCTGCTGCTGGGGGACAGCATCTGCCAATAACCCGGAGCATCCCTCTAAAATCAGTTGGCTGAAAGACGAACATTGGTGAAACATTTCTGCAAAGTTTGTTGAATGAAAAATATCACAAAAATATCCATGACTAGCAGGCCAATTAGGAATAGACACCCTGTCACAGTTGCAGAGGGGTACTACTGTATGAAAAAAATGGTTTATCAATAAAAAATCAATAAAAAAGAAGGTGGTGCAGTTGTTCTTGGGCTTTATCCAGCAGTATAATCATGATACATCCTCATTCTTAGCCATGGTACTCCTTATAATCCAGTCAGTTCCTTCCCTTGTGCTGCCAAAAGGACTGAAAGACAGAAAAGCCTAGTGACAGATTTATGTTTGATGTGTAATAAGTCACAGCTTTGGTTTCTATGCTTCGAGAAACATCAAAGCATGGAAAAGTTTGGACTGTGGCTGGCTGCTTTGGTGGAAAGCAAGAGCAGAAATGATGGAGGGTTCAGAGAGAATGGAACCTCAGAGGATGCACATTTTTGCCTGTGTAGTTTCACTTCATTTCTATCTATAACAGCTCCATTAATTAATGATATGACATCAACAGTCTTGCTTGCTGTCTAGAAGTGAGGCTAGCTCAACACTGCCATGTCAAATAACACTCAGACATCACTCACTTAGTGCAGATGCGTAGGCTAGGCAATAAACTAGCGTGAGGTATAATCAAATAGCCGAGTTGCTCTGGCAATCAAATGCTGTGTCCCTGCATTCAAATCGTCAGGTTTCCACTCTTCACCATTCTAAACAGGGCTCTTTGATGTTGCCCGTGGGTGGGATGGAAAAGGTCGATATGCTTGACTGAGAGGAGAGAGACTTCTTTCAGCTTGCTTTGTGCGTCTCTATTTTAGCTTTGCATCACGTTCGCATTCAAATCGCACTGCAACAACAGCCCAGAGTGCTGAAGTCAACAGCTTCTGGTGAAAGCAGCATCTTCCCGAAGACACGAGCCGGCCTTTCGGAGTTAATAAATCACAGTAAGAAGTAAACAGCTGACATCCAAGACATCTTCAGACATTTCTTTGTTATTTTATTTTTTTTAAATGTCACTCCACGGGTGGCCGTCTCAGGTGGATTAGTAATGAGGTTCAGCCCCTGCCAGCATCCCTCATTTCTGTTTGACTCCCCGCTGTGATCAGAGCCAGGGCCAGGCTGGATGCATTGGCACATTCTGTGATTTGAATATGCTGCCTTTTCTAAAGCAATAACACTAAACTGCAGCAAGAAAGCCCTTTAGCTTAGAGATTAGCCAAAGAAAGTTGGGTTTGAAAACAAGCAACTTGTTGACTCTAGCACTTTTAGTACATGGAGGACTTTTAACAAAGCCACCTCAAGTGCTATAAGATATTGGAGCACTTACTTGATGTTGTTGACAAGGTTTCATTTCATGTCTTATGTTCCATTCACCATCACAATATCAAGACTGTGTTGCTCTCAGCACTGAGGTCTTGGGTTTAAGTCCCCATCTGGGTCTAGTTTCCTTTTTAAAATGAGCTTTACTTACATATTCTACAATATTACCAACGTTCAATATTCATCACACATTTTTGAGAGCAATATACCATCCATCCATTATCTCATCCTCTTAATCCTGATCAGGTTTAGTCCCCTACCCCCTCACCAAGTGCAGGGCATTAACTAGTTCGTGACATCTTAATAATGATCTAGATGCAGTTTGAGAGATGTGCTGGTGACACATTTAAGGCTATTTGTGTTTTTAGGGTGAGTGTGTGTTAGCCTTGTTATGTCAGCTGAGGCCAAATTTGGACACCAAACCTGTTTTGTCTGCTTGACAACATCTGTGCTAAGTGGAACAATGTGTGAATTTGACTGTTCCTTTTTGGTGAGTAACACTTCAAGCCATTGTAATTCTGTATAAAGAACTGAAGTAAGACTGGTTTAGTATTCTGCTGATGCATGATGTGGAAGAGCAGTGAGTGATTTCAGTCCTGGCAGGACAGAGCACTGCACATCTTGTGAACCTGATTCAACTCATCAAGGGTTTGGTAATTAGCTGTGAAGCCGAGCCAGGTGTCTTTGAGCAGGAAAAATCCTCCATAAAATGGCAGTGCTAGAACTGGCCACCCGTGATGTGGACCGTCAGCAGTCGACTTTTTTTGCTCACTGCATGAAAGATTATTATTTCTGCAGCAAGATTTTGCCCCACTTATGCCCCAGAATCAGAACACATGGCTGTTATCCAGTGTTTAAAATGGTTAAAGCTTTAACCAAATCTAATGTACCAAAACAGCTAGCTTTTAAAATCTTGTGATTTCTGTAGAGAAAATCAGTACATGTAGACCTTAGAAAGTGCCACCACATGCAAATGTTTGGACACCACACATTCAATAACATCTTTTATTGCGTGAAAGAAACATCACAGATATGGCACTTTTTACACATTTCAATGCAAAATTAAAATATAATGGCATGGGGTTATGGCAAATGGTATGGAGGAGAGTAAGCATGGGATATGCCAGAGGGCACAGTATGGGATATGGCATAGGACACAGCATAGGATACAGCATGGAGTATGGCATTGGGTATGTAGTGTCGTATGGCATAAGATATGGTGTGGGGTATAGTGTTGAGTATGGCGTGGGGTATGGTGTAGGGAATGGCATAGGGTACTACGTATGGTATAGAGTGGGGTATGGGTCATGGTACAGCATGTGGTTTGCTATAGTGTATGGCGTGATTTAGGGCATAGGGCACAGCATGGGGTACAGAAAAAAAATTTGGCATAAGGTATGTCATGGGGTATCTTGTAGAGTATGGCATGGGATATAGTGTGGGGAATGGCATGGGATACAGCATTGGGTACAGTGTAGGTTATGACATAGGGTATGGCATGGGGTATGTGGTGAGGTATGGCATGGGGTATGGCATGAGGTACAGCCTGGGGTATGGCAGGGGCTACACAGTGACACTGTAACTAAATTGTATTTAGGCTGTAGATTTAACACTCAATTAAATGGCACAGTATGCAGCATGAGGTAAGATGTGTTTTGACCACTGAATGACCTCATAATTCAGACGGCCCAGTGGACAAAGACATATTAGCTTTGGAACATTTTGTTCACTACACAGTGGGGATGATTTTTTAAAAACGCTTTCACTGTCTCCATAGACTTAACTAGCATGTTGGTAACTACAAAATGACGCACAGACTCCAAGGCCTGATAGCATGGTGTCCAGCATTAATCTAGCTAGAACACAGTGGCACAGCACCAGAAATGACTAGCTGTCCACTGCTCTCATACATCTACTGCAGTTATTTCCTTTGTTCCAGGCACAGGAAGTGCATATATGAGTTTGAGTAAAAAAAGAGGCTCAGTGGGAGAGGCCACAACAAAATTAGAGCTTTCTCATGGCAGAGAAAGCTCATTATATGTGCTATTTCATGTCAAAACAGGAAAAACAAGCAGGGATGCAGCAGAGCAGTGTAGAGATCTGACTCCGACACTGTGCAGCTACTGAGCTTTATAAGTTAGTTTGTTTTATGTGCTGCAAACATTATGGTAATTAATTGCACAATTTGCTAGTAAAAATAACCCTATAATGATATACACGGTTATATCAGAACATTTTAAGCACCCTTCATTTGGAATGAACTTGGCCAGGGTTTACTGTATGGATGTATAAGTGAACACACCAGTCAGTTGTAGCAAAGCACAAAATGATCACAGTGGGTAAAGAATGTCCAAAAGGATATGATAATATGGTACCAGGTGAAGGGTGGTAGCATCTCAGGATCTGCCAACTTTATATGATGTTCTAGAGCTGCATGAAAATGGACTTCTTGTACATTGAGTACCTCCCAATGGCATAACAGTGGTGACTAGGGCTGCCACAAACGATTATTTTTATAGTCAACTAATCACCGACTATTTTTTAAGATTAGTCGACTAATCGGATCATACATTAATTGAATATAAAACATACATCTTATCGCACTAGAATGCAGCTGCTATTATATAACCGTTTCATTAAACCTTTAATGAAATATGCAGCTTGTTGCAACAATTATTTAACTGTTTAGCATAAAGTGTAAACATAGCACTGAAACATAACGTTAGAGACGTTAGCATTAGCATTGCTATTCAAACACATGACTGTTATAACGTTACAGAAAACACATGAATGTGTTCTAAGGCTGATGAATCAAATCGTCATCGCTAATGTTAACTTTTACAGCTATAAATATGAGTAAGCAGCAAGTTAACTCTCTGTTTACGCTCTGTTTAGCAGCTAACTAGCAATTTAGCTTACCGAGATGACGGTGCCTCTTCATTATTGTCACAATCAGCCACAACAGGCTTCATTTTCAGGTGCTCGTGCATCGCAGTTGTGCTGCCGTGGAAGGCTCGTTCTGACTTGCACACGTTTCTCTTTCATTTTCTTAAAATGATCCCACTCTTTTGAGCTCCATTGCCGGCTAGCCATGATGAGCCTGTTTGTATAACGTCCTGTCACGTCATCCATGGCATACCCCGGTTACCACTACTGCGCATGTGTGTCAAGAACAGAAAGGCAGACTGGACAGCAGTTTGGAGAGAAAAAGAAATAAAAAAAAAACCAAACAAACAAAAACAAATGACGCATCGACTATTAAATTAGTCGTCGACTATTTTAATAGTCGACATAATCATGACTAGTCGACTAATAACGGCAGCCCTAGTGGTGACCCACAGGCAATTGATGCCAGAGGGGAACGATGACTCTACTGAGTTGTACAGAGCAATAGACACATCACAGTGGACCAGTTAACCTCTATAATGAACACAGGAGCCATGAGGAAAGTCTCCGGGATCACCATTGAACAAACACTCTGAGCCAAGGGTGACTGTTCCCACTAATAGGTAGGTGGTCATAATATTTTAGTATGACTGTATATAAAAATATATATACAGTACCAGTCAAAAGTTTGGACACACCTTCTCATTCAGTGTTTATTCATGATTTTAAAATGCTCTGCATTGTAGATTAATACTAAAGTCATCCAAACTATAAATACATACATATTGAATAATTGATGTTATATGTAATAGTTATGCCAGAATATGTTTATATGTTACATTGTTCACAGTAGGCACCTCTTGCTTAGATGGCAGCTTTCTTGTCATTTTCTCAGTCAGCTTTATGAGGTAGTCACCTGGAATGGCTTTCAGTTAACAGCTGTGTCTTGTCAAGAGCTCATGACTTGCATTTCTTGCCTCTTAATGTGTTTGAGACATCAGTTGTGTTGTGAAGAGGTAAAGTTTGTATACAGTGAATAGCCTTTGTCAGGTATTGTGGACTGAGAAGCAGGAAGGCAGACACACTCACAGATAATGATAATGTTTTAATAAAGTGAAGTGGGTATAACACAAGCCTAAACATGAACTGAGCTTTACTAAAGCTAACAGGAACAAAACGACTCTCAACAAGACTCACACACAGATGGGTATAAAGAGGGGAACATAATTACAAAAAGGTGAAAACACTATGGAGTTGGGGTGTGACAGGCCAAACATGGGGCAGAGATATAAAAATACATGACAGAACACATGACAAGGCGTGACCGCCCCCTTTGAGTAATGTTCTTATTCAAATAATGTCAAGAACTACTCAACTAAGTAAAGAAAAACAACAGTTCATTATTATTATTATTATTGTTATTATTATTATTATTATTATGAAGATCAGTCTACCTGAACAATTTCAAGAACTTTGAAAGTGTCCTCAAGTGCAGATCATCAAACGTTATGATGAAACTGGCACTCATTAGCACCGCCCCAGGAAACAGAAGAAGACCAAGAGTTACATCTGTTGCACAGATCAGTTACCAACCTCAGAAACCGCAAGTTAACAACACCTCAGATAAGAACCCACCTAAATTCTTCACAGAGTTCAAGTAGCACACACATCTCAACATCAACTGCTTAGAGAAGACTGTGTGAATCTGGACTATATGGTCAAAAAAAAGACACTTCTAAGAAGAAACAACAAGAGGAAGAGACTGGCTTGGGCCAAGGAACACAATGAATGGACATTAGACATGTGGAAGTCTGTCCTTTGGTCTGATGAGTCCAAATTTGAGATTTTTGGTCTTTGCAAGATGCAGAAAAGCTAGGTAAGCTACTTGTGTAGTTCCCACAGTGAAGTATGGAGAAGGAAGTGTGATGGTATGATGACACTGTTGGTGATTTATTCAAAATCCAAGGCTCACTTAAGCAGCATGGCTACCACAGCATACTGCAGCCACATGCTATCCCATCTGGTTTACACTTAGTGGGACCATAATTTGTTTTTCAACAGGACAATGACTGCAAACTAACAGGCTATGTAAGCGCTATTTCACAAAGAAGCAGGGTGACGAAGTGTTGCATCAGATGGCATGGCCTCTACTATCACCTGATCTAAACCCAACTGAGATGGTTTTTCGAAGAGTTGGACCGCAGAGTGAAAGCAAAGCAGGCAACAAGTGATCAGCACAGTCTTCAAGACTGTTAGAAAACCATTTCAGGTGATTACCTTGTGAAGCTGATTGAGAGAATGCCAAGAGTGTGCAAAGTTGAAATCCAAACAAAAGATGCCTTCTTTGAAGAATCTAAAATCTAAAACATGTTTTGGTTTGTTTAACACTTTTAAGTTTACTACATGATTCCTTATGTGTACCTTCATAGTCTGTCTGACTTCAGTATTCATTTACTATGTAGGACAAAAATGAATGAGAATGTATCCAAACATTTGACTGGTACTGTAAATATAACATATATGGGTACTACACTCTCTGACTGTTTCATCAGGCATTCTGCCAATTGTCAAATTGAGTTTGGAAACACACTGATGAAGGACTAAAGAATGATTAAATACATTAGCCACTGAGTGAATGAGCTATAGTGTATAACTCTACAGGTGTCTAGAGAATGTGGGGTTTCTAATGAACTGGGTTCTCCACTCAAACAACATCTGGTTGGTGGTGGTCCGTAACGCAGAGAGTAGAGGTTTTTTCTCATACTCTCAGGACACCAGATTCTATCCTGAAGACTCTGTCATTAAGATTTTACTGAAATAATATGATTTGTACAATTGTATCTTAATAAGAATTGAAAGTCTTTTTGGCGTAAACCTCATACTGGGCCAGGGTCTCGAAGCATCAGGCTATAGCTGGTCCTGCTGAGTAGAACAAAACAGGGGGTGGAGCCAACCCTTGGACAGCAGGACCAGGACTGCATTGGTGGTGGCAGGGAGGAAGGAGGGGAGTGTAACATCCTCAACTGAAAGCAACAGAACGAGAATTGTTTTTTTATATATATGCAAGTGGAGGGCTGTGATTGGTCAGATTCATGAATGTTTTATAGAAGTTGAAGTATCAACTGAAGCTTTTTACTCAAGTAAAAGTACAAAAGTTCTGGTTTCAAAACTACTTAAAGTATACAAGTAAAAGTCATGTAAGGAAAATAAATGCCAAAACTTAGGCTTATAGTGCACTACCCCACCCCCCACCCCCAAAATACATTTATTCTAAAAGCTGTAATGACTATAATGTTATATTAAAATGGTAATGTTGAATTATTTGGGATGTACTGGCTTCCTGTTTCAGCTGCATATACTGTATACCCCTTGAAAATGAAAACATTTTAGTCATTTTAAATATATTAGAGACCATATATGTGTAGTACTGAGCTTACTGGAGAGTGACAAGACGTGCAGGTGTGATGGATGGCTTATCAATAGGGTATCAGAATGGTATATGTTTATACTGATCATCTAACCACAGTCACATTCACTCTTTCTGGATGGCCAGTTTATCTGGACAGGATGTTTTTTGAATGATGACAAACCGAAATGAAATATGTAGAAATAACGAGGCTGTTTTTAAAATGTAAAGAGTAGAAAGTACCAATAATTACATGAAAATGTAAGTAAGTAGAAGTAAAAAGTCGTCCAAAAATAATTACTCCAGTAAAGTCTAGATAACCAACATTTCTACTTAAGTATAGTAACAAAGTATTTGTATTTATTACTTGACACCTCTGACATGACATGACTAGCACTTTCATTACTACACTGTTACACATTCATCCTGTAACCAGTATCGAACATTAGGAATGAGCAAGAGTTAAAATCTGAGTGACCTTGAAAAGGGCCAGATTATTATGGCTACACAACTGACCAGAGTATCTCCAAAATAGCAAGGCTCCTGGACTGCTCTGAAGAAGAACAAACCACCAACTTGTCACAAGGTGGTGAGCATCCAAGAATTAAATTAATTAATTTACGCAAGACCATAATGAAGGGCATCCCATCTGGCCCAAACCGTGAGAAGAGCTACTGTGGTACAGGTGCTGGTTCTAGGAGGATTGTATAAGAACATATAGCATTTGATAGCCGGGTACTGTGGAGCTGTGTAGAGACCAGTCAGATGGTTTGTGATATTAATGCTGTAGATCTTCAGTCTTGTTGGAAAAGCACCCCAGATGCTCCTTAAGATGTTGCTCAAGAGGACGCTGAGCATTTGGAAAACCGCACAAGGGGAGCTAATTGCTAAAATAATCTAAAGTAAATATTTTTGGTCTCTGTGTGCTGCCATATGTCTTATTTCATAGCTTTGATGTCTTTGCTGTTACTTTGGAATATGAAAACCATTTTTGGCTGGATATGTCTGGACTTGACTGGTCATATCTATTGTAGGAGTTTCTCCTAGAGAACAATGAGATCAGAAGGAAACACAAATGAGACTTTAGCTTATGTCTCCTGCTGATCAGATATCCCATTTTTACTGAGAATAAGACCTCAGTATCTCACATCTTCTTTAGTTTTAGTATAGATCTCAACAAAGGCTCATATTGTGATCACTCAGATTTGCCAAAACCTTGAGACTACTCAGGAAAATGCTAATTCTGTACCCAGAAAAAAGAACATTAAAACAGGAGATGAGATCAGAAGCAATAAGATCAGAAGGAAAAACAAATGAGACTTTAGCTTTATGTGTCCTGCTGACCAGCCTCAATGTCTCTTTTTCAGCTTTATTACAGATCACAACACAGTCTCATATCATGCTCAAATTACTGAAAACTGTCAGACTATTCAGCCAAATGCTAATTCTGTACAAAAAGGGATACAATTCCAAACAGATCTCAGTAGTTTCTCCTAGACAACAGTGAGATCAGAAGGAAACACAAATGACACTTTAGCTTAAGTCTCCTGATGCTCAGATGGTCTATTTCTACTGACAAATAGAGCTCAGTACCTCACGTCTTCTTTTCAGTTCAAATCTCAATAAAGCCTCATTTTGTGCCAAATTTGAGATTTACAAAAACCATGCAACTAATTTTTAGTAGTCTTCTCAGTTTTGATACTGTTAATAACTACTATACATTTTGAGCCAGCAACACCTCGTCTTTTTTGTCTCCTGTTGTTTGTTGTAAGGTATTGTAGAAGAGGTGCCTTTACATCACCTGAGCCACAAAAGAGCAACATTTTTAGCAATATTTCCTCTGGTGTAGAGTTTATTACTGTCAATAATTCAGAGGCGTTTTCTGGTCCTTAAACATGTCTGGAATTTAAACAAGCATAATTGAAGTCTGCTGTAACTTCCCAGTGGCTTCTGTTGTAAATGTGTTTTCAGTTTCATATTCTTTTTTCTCTTCTAATTACTGACAAATACATGAAAATGATTGTCTCTGGTAATCGACTGCAAAGATGTGTCAGACAGAGATTAGGTAGAAAAATGATGCACCGAGCATTTCTTTAGCATCCCCACCACAAGAGGAAGCAGAATAAAACAACTGGCCAACATTTTACTGACAGCATTCGGGGAAACAATTAAGATCAGGAATGAGGAAAGGGATAGCTCATTCAGGCGGCGAGCAGCTGTGCGTGAGGGGTGTGCTAGGTCACCTGGACCTCCTCTCCAGGCATATGAACGCAGCAGAAAGCTGATTCTCCAAGGCCTCTGCGCTGGGCATGGTCCCAGTCCAGCTGGGGAAGGTTAATTAATCATGTGGCCTCATGCATTGTTCTATTTGTGCCTCACTGCCGTCAAGACTGCCTCACTTAAACACTTCGGGCAAGTTTGGCTCAACACGCAGAAACAAAAGGAAACAAAGCCGTGAGACAGTTCGACAGTCCGGTTCCCCTCTGAGACACTTAGCCGAGTACATTGTCTATTGATTTTCTTTCCCAGTGATTAAGAATGACGGGCATTGTGGTTACATTTAAATGGAAGTGTGGGAGGTAAGTGTGAAAGGTTTGGGGACTCCAGTGGCGCATGTCTTACCCATTCTGACCAACTCTGTGCGGTCACTGTATAATTAATTTTGGTTGGGTGTTTTTGCCTCAAGAAACAATTTACTGCGGATTAGGCCTTTTCTCCTAAACTGTGTAACTTCTCCCACATCATCAGCTCTGATGCAGAGTGACCAGACTGTAACAAACAAAACACACTGTTGTTCAAGTAGATTGTAAAATCTGATGTCGGAAATTTGATACACAACAAATTAGTTGTGTAACTGAGATGTCTGCAACTATATCTGAGATGTTTGTAACTGAAACTGAGATGATTGTAACAATAACTGAGGTGATTGTAACTGTAACTGAGGTGATTGTAACTGTATCTGAGATGTTAGTGTAACAGAGATGTATGAAACTAACTGAGATGTTTGTAACTGAAACTGAGATGTTTGAAACTGTAACTGAGATGTTAGTGTAACAGAGATGTATGAAACTAACTGAGATGTTTGTAACTGTATCTGAGATGTTTGAAACTAACTGAGATGTTTGTAACTGTATCTGAGATGTTTGAAACTAACTGAGATGTTTGTAACTGTAACTGAGATGTTTGTAACTAAATTAGATGTTTGTAACTGTATCTGAGATGTTAGTGTAACAGAGATGTTTGTAACTGAAACTGACATGTTTGTAACAAACTGACATGTTTGTAACTGAAACTGAGATGTTTGCTAGTGTAACTGGATGTTTGTAAATGTAACTGAGATGTTTGTAACTGAAACTGAGATGATTGTAACTGAAACTGAGATGTTTGCTAGTGTAACTGGATGTTTGTAAATGTAACTGAGATGTTTGTAACTG